>JAUCMX010000026.1:17646449-17716449 GCA_033459395.1 Hemibagrus guttatus
TATCCATCAGCCGGTTCCTGTAGGTTAGAATATGGTAAAATCAGCAGGGCTTTAATAATCCGCTCTGAGGATGAGTGATGGTGGGGATGGACATTAACGCCGCAGCGGGGATGACATCTGAAATGTTTTGCACCGCATGTCATCATGAAAACGCATTAATTTGAGTTATTATTACCTGCACCGCCTCGTGGCGCGGTTCCACGCTAAACTTCCAGCGGGATGGAATGAACATTTAAAACGCTGCGTCACAGAGTCGATTTCATTCCTTCTGCTGATTCAGGAAATTAACAGCTAGTTTCTTTTCTATCTGTGAGATAAAACCACTATAAATGTTGCTATATTTAAAAAAAAAATCAATCAATTCCATATATGGACTCAAATTTCTGGCTACATTTCCTTTTATGGTCTTTATTTTTGGGGCCACAGGCCAAAGGTCATGTCATTAACAATTATACTTTTTTTTTTTTCCTCTTTAAGCCTCGCACACATACAAACATACTATTTTCCTACTAATTAGCTTCCAAGCTAGCAAAGATAAAAAAGATGTGGCTATGTTTCTTTCTATGGTCTTCACTCGAATTAGGGCGATGACATAAGTAAATATGGCCATTTTTTTGTCATGTGTATATATACGTACATGGACCATCTTTAAGCCACGCCCCATATAGATAAGCAAATATATGCTAGTTTACTAGCAGCTAGAGATCCATAATAATAAGCTTGCTTAAAAATATCCCAATGTCGCTAATATTTCACCTTGCTAGTGGGCTAATATCCTTGCTAGTAACTATGAATGTGGGCGTGGCTGAATGAACAGAAATGGGTGCGTCTTTAAAATCATATTAGCCCCACTTTTCATCCATATATGTAAATGACTACTAATTTTGCTTACTTGCTAACTACTCATAAACTAGCTTATGTTTGCATGCCTATATGCGGGTGTGGCTTAAAGAGCAAGTCTGTATTTGTTCATGACATATAAAGACCATTAAAGGAAATGTAGCTGAGTCCATATGTGGAAATGTTTTCAAGTGGGTGTGGCATGGTAGTTGTGGGCGTGTCTTTATGCTAGCTAACCAGCAGAATTCTGTCTATTCCTCATTAAAGGAGCTGTTTCCCGTCTTGCTTTCGGCTGCTCCCTGTTCGGGGTCGCCACGGTGGACCAACTGGTCCGCACAACAACTTGGCAAATGTTTTACGCCGGATGCCCTTCCTGACGCAACCCTCCCATTTTTCCCGGGCTTGGGACCTGTACTGCATCCAGTGGCTGGGGTTGAGGCATTGGCTGGGAATCGAACCCGGGCCTTAGCTGTTTCCCGTCTTAATTTCTAATAATGTAATTTTCTGAAAAAAATTTCTAAAAGGCAAAAGCAAAATAAATATCATGTCATGACGTCAGAATATCTCAATATTTTACCATATCCATCCACAACAATTTGCTAAATCTGTACAGAAAATTAATTTTAATCTGAATTCACAGCTGTCAATCATCTCATGGGTGGGCGTGGCCAAAGGGCATTTACTCCGTGTATAGATTCAAAGCTCTTTTGCTGTAATCTTCACTGTGCTACCTTATTACACTGATAAATCATCCCGTAAGTGTGCATGTGTGCATACAACCGTGACATTGTGATACCTTCGAGGCTGAAAGCGTCGGTCAAGAAAACCTCACACACACACACACACACACACACACACACACACACACACACACCTGGGAGCGTTCTGCAGGTGGCTGAGCGGTTTTCAGTCAGGCTCTGACAGTTTTCACGTATCACCGAGAGACAGCGCCTGAAATGTTCTGCTACACGTCAATCAAACTGACAAAAGTACACATGGTACCGTGGGAGAAATCAGGACAGGCTGTGGGTGGGTGTCTGGAGATGGTGGGGATGAAAAAATTTTTATTTTAAATGGAAAGGGAGACGTATGTCAACTTTGTAAATATCCCTAAACACCAGCTTACACACGTTCATGCTGAAATCTGCCTGGTGCTCATGTTTAATTGTGAGATGGAGGTCAGATTTCAAAGCTGGAGTCTAGACTGCATGATTAAACGAATCCATTAAAGTCGTCTCGGAGCTGCTGCTATCTACGGCTGAAAACAAAGCGAAGCAAAGTAATAGGTCTTTAAAGATGAAGCGAAATGCTTAATTAGGCTTAATATCTGCAACGAGACCGGCTCACTTAGTGGCTTTTTATCACTCGTGGTTTTTATTTTTTTTTCCCGTCGTCATTATGATTGTAGTTGTTATTGCCGGTGTTTTATTTTTCTGCTTTATACATGAACAGGAGCACACTGGCAGACAGGGACAAAGTTGAGATATTTAGAAATGTTTGCACTGCATTTCGTCATGAAATCACACTTGGGATGAACTGATATAAAGAGGTCAGATCTGCTGCTTGAATCACAGCCTGAAAAACCTCCACCATTCCAGCAGCAGTCATTAACAAGCCCAGAGTTTCAGAGGGTTTTAAAGGTTGTAGATTTGACTGAGGATAAAGACACTGGGGACGTGTCATGGCCATTTTTGTTTTGATAATTGGTCCTTCTTTCTTTTTCTCTTCTTTCTTTGCTTTTACAATGCCTCCTGTAGTTGTTCTTCTCCTCATCTGGATGCTCAGACATGGACATTCTAAAGATCCTAACCCTCATCCTTCCTCCAGTTCTGCTGCTGCTGCAGTCATAAAGATTGTCCCGAGTTCATCCCAGGAATCACACAGAATTCCATCTCTACAGCATCACCCAGACACTTCCTCTTCCTCTTCTTCTTCTTCTTCTTCGGTAGGTGTTTGTGATTTCCACCTTGGTACTATAGGTGTATTTCTATACACTGATTTATCTTCCAGTTCTCATCAGGATTTCCAGACTTTTCTTTCCTGCACTTTTAACACACATAGAGACGTCCCTCTAGGAGACGTGTTAAAGGTTCTACGTCTTACAGCAAGGTCTGAGAAGAGGCTGACAACACAACACAACAGAATACATCACAATACAACACATCACAACACAACACAACACATCACAACACAACACAGTACATTACAACACATCACAACACAGAGAGTATCCATAATCAAGAACCATCACAACACAGCACAACACAGCACAACACAACACAACACAAAACAACACAACACAACACAATACATCACAACACATCACAACACATCACAACACAATACATCACAAAACACCACACCACAGAGAGTATCCGTAATCAAGAAGCATCACAACACAACACAACACAACACAACACAAAACAACACAACACAACACAACACATCACAAAACACCACACCACGGAGAGTATCCGTAATCAAGAAGCATCACAACACATCACAACACAACACAACACATCACAACACATCACAACACAACACAACACAATACATCACAAAAAACCACACCACAGAGAGTATCCGTAATCAAGAAGCATCACAACACATCACAACACAACACAACACATCACAACACATCACAACACAACACAACACAATACATCACAAAAAACCACACCACAGAGAGTATCCGTAATCAAGAAGCATCACAACACATCACAACACAACACAACACAACACATCACAACACAACACATCACAACACAACACAACACATCACAACACATCACAACACAACACAACACAATACATCACAAAAAACCACACCACAGAAAGTATCCGTAATCAAGAAGCATCATAACACAACACAACACAACACATCACAACACAACACATCACAACACAACACAACACAATACATCACAAAACACCACACCACAGAAAGTATCCGTAATCAAGAAGCATCACAACACAACACAACACAACACATCACAACACAACACATCACAACACATCACAACACAACACAACACATCACAACACAATACATCACAAAACACCACACCACAGAGAGTATCCGTAATCAAGAAGCATCACAACACAACACAGCACAACACATCACAACACAATACATCACAACACATCACAACACAACACAATACATCACAAAACACCACACCACAGAGAGTATCCGTAATCAAGAACTATCACAACACAGCACAACACAACACAACACAGCACAACACAACACCACACAGCACAACACAACACCACACAACACAACACCACACCACACAACACAACACATCACAACACAGAGAGTATCCGTAATTAAGAACCGAGAAAACCAGGCCTGGAGTAAAATCAGGGAACTCGGAACACATGACAAGGAACAAACAAGGATGTGAATGTGAGGTGAAGAGAAAAGTAGAATAATGCTTTCCAATAAGACGTTCAACAGATCTGAAGGTAAATAAAAAACATGTGACCAAAGAACCAATAATAAGGCAGGGGGCGGAGTCATGACCAGCACGCTGAGAGTTTATTTTTTTTGTCTAACTCTACTTATCCAATTAAGCATTTATAGAAATAGCTTTTAGAAAAGGGTTCTTTGGTTAATTCCATAAATTAACTCCATCCATTGATCTCTCCATCCATCTATCCACTTTCTGTGGCATTTATCCTACACAGAGTTGCGGGGAACCTGGAGATTATTCCAGAGAACTTCAGACATAAGATTGGAGACACCCTTTATGGACAGAGTGCGAAGGCATCTACTGAACCCTTCAAGAACCACCAAAGAACCCTTCAAAAAAACCCTCCAAATTCCATTCCGTTGTCTGTACCGCTTATCCGAACTATTCTCGGGTCACGGGGAGCCTGTGCCTATCTCGGGCATCATTGGGCATCAAGGCAGGATACACCCTGGACGGAGTGCCAACCCATCGCAGGGCACACACACTCTCATTCACTCACACAATCACACACTACGGACAATTTAGAGATGCCAATCAGCCTAGAAGCATGCCTTTGGACCGGGGGAGGAAACCAGAGACCCCTCCAAATTATTGCTCATTATTAATGCTGCTTCTCCCCAAACATCTAGAACCTGTCAGAAGTTACTTTCACTTCTTGGTATTTGGTACACTTTCAAAGAAAAGAAAAACAAAGCAGAGTTTTCTTCAAGGGCTCTTCAAGGACCTTCTAAAAGGGTTCCACTCTGTTGTGTTCCCAGAGGATCGGCTGAAGACTGTGGATGTAAGAGCAATCCAGGAAATGAAGCCATTTAAGAGGTTTGGGGGAGAAGAAGGAGACTGAACAAGGGATGAGTAGATGATGAAGAAGGTGTATGATGATGTTCAGCGTGTATATGGAAGTGATGGTACGACGTGAAGCGTTTATCAGTTAATCCTCTGCTTATGAACTCCTGAAACTTTAATGACGTTAAAATGCAGCTGTGAAATCGGGGCATTAAAGAAAATTGCATGTGATATGAGAGTGAGATGAGTGCTGCGTGTGGCATGTTGTTATTTTCTCTCTCTCTCTCTCTCTCTCTCTCTCTCTCTTTCTTTTTTCTCTCTCTTTTATCTCTCTCTCTCTCTCTCTTGCTCTCTTTTTCTCTATTTATCTTTCTCTCATTATCTCTCTCTCTCCTTATCTCTCTCTCTCTCTCTTGCTCTCTTTTTCTCTATTTATCTTTCTCTCATTATCTCTTTCTCTCCTTATCTCTCTCTTTTTCTCTCTCTTTTATCTCTCTCTCTCGCTCTCTTTTTCTCTCTTTTATCTCTCTCTCTCTCGCTCTCCTTTTCTCTATTTATCTTTCTCTCTTTATCTCTCTCTCTCTCTCTCTTTCTCTCTCTCTCTTTTATCTCTTTCTCTCCCTCTCTCTCTCCCTCTCTTTTATCTCTCTCTTCTCTCTCTCTCTCCCTCTCTTTTTCTTTCTTTATCTCTATCTCTTTATCTCTCTCTCGCTCTCTTTATCTCTCTCTCTGTCTCTTTTCTCTCTCTCTCTCTCTCTCTCTCTCTCTCTCTCTCTCTCTCTCTTTCTCTCTCTCTCTTTTATCTCTCTCTCTCTCTCTCTCTCTCTCTCTTTCTCTCTCTCTCTTTTATCTCTTTCTCTCCCTCTCTCTCTCCCTCGCTTTTTCTCTCTCTCTCTCTCTCTCTCTCTCTCTCTCGATTCAGAGCAGAAGTTGTAGAGAGAGGGAAGAGTGTGTGTCTGGCGGTTTTTGTCGTTTGCTTTTGTTATTAGGTCAGTTATTCCGCAGGGAGGGTCACAGATGCAGGGTTTATTCCACACTGCTGCAGGCCTGCACATGCGAACATCACAGAATAATCGAGGACGAGGTATTAAAGCGTGTCCGGTCGAATCGAAACAAGTCCTAACGAGCCGAATCACCTTGTCCACGTGCGTACGTGAGGAAAGACACAAGGAGGACCCAGACTCGGGTTTTATTTTGTTTTTGTTTGTTTTTAGATTTATTTATTTATTTATTTTCCTCCAGAGTGCATTTGACGTCTGCGTGGCTTCAAGCAAAACGATCGACAGGAAAATGCAGCTCTGTTTCGACCGGAGTCTACCTGCAATGTCTTACGCTTCAGTGCATTAAGTATAGCTTTGGGCTTTTTGTGGAGATGGAGAGGAGAAAAAAGAAAAAAGGAGAGGAAGAAGGTCGTGAGCGTATGAGAGAGAAAACAAAACAAACCGAAAAGAGGCGAATCAAGATGGGGAGAAAAAAAAGTACAACAAAGCACAGAGAAGGAGAAGGAAGGAGAGACAGAGACGGAGAGAGATTGATTTGATTTGATTTGAAGGAGTACAAGGTAATCTATGCTCAAACCCAAGTGAAGGCGTAAGGATGTGTTAGTCTGCCACTTCTCTTTTTTCTGCTCTTCCATTTGCAAAGTGCCTTTTACCTTTAAATGACATTATCTGTGTCGGTAGTCGGGCGGGAAAGTGACTTTGCCACTTTATGCCTCAAAATTCACTTAAGGATCCGGCAGCCTCTGTGAAATATTGGAAAACATAATGTATTTCTCGATGCCGAAGTGGGCTTGATCAGGTTTTGCCAAACATAATTTACTTGATGGCCCCGGGATAGAAGTAATTCATCTTAGAAATAAAAAAATCGGTGCACGGACACAATGGAACACGCCGCCGCTCGGCAAATGCAATCAGCGTCGTCGTCGAGAAGCCTTTTCACGCAGGCGACGTAAGCGTGCGAGAGCTAGTTTAACACTGTCAAGATGCATGATGGGATTGTTTTTTCTTCTTCTTCTTTTCCATTCTTTGCGTTTTAAATACAGGGGTGGAAAAACATCCAGAAAAAATATGTTTTAGCATGAAAAATACTCAAATATTTTTTTATGTAGGCATTTGTGGCCTGGAAAGTGTGTGTGTGTGTGTGTGTGTGTGTGTGTAGTGTATTTTGATTACTAAAGACAACCTGACTTAACAGAAGCATAAAGCTGAGATGTTGAACATTTATGCAAATTTCTTTAACTATTTTATGAGCTGTATAAAAAAAAGCTAAATTTATACAGTGGATTTGTGAGAGATTTACCATAACGTATTAAAAGGAGCGCATTTATATAGAGCTGATCAGCTCGTACAGACCAGAATTATCGGAATCCAGAATTCCACGTGTCTGTGGAGTAAAAGTTCAGACACAGGGGATAAAGCTGCTGCCGTTCCACCCCTTAGCTGTACGACTCGCTCTCGTTTTCGCTCCCAGCGAGATAAAACATGTTCCTGGTGTTATTACGTTGCCATTAACACCAAAATGAGAGCGCAGTAACAGTAGACAGATGTTTTCTACCATTAAAGTGCCTTCGTATAAGGACATGTCCGACTTCCCGCGTCGGGATAAATTAAAAAACACAGCAATCGTCAGGATGCACACTCTGGATGAACTCTGAGAGGGAAAAAAAACAGTCAATTTCTCTCCTTTTCCCAATTCCCAGTGTAATTACACAACCTGTTGAGTGTTGTCCCTGAAACATGGCAACTCACTGGAGAGTTAATGAAACGCTGCACTGGACACACTGAGAAATTACCCATATAACCTATAGGCAAGGTGCCCTTGTGATTTTTTTTCATCCGTGAAGAAAAGCAGGAATTCACAATGTGCTCCGGAATTCCGCTGCTCTCTTCCCGATTCCTCCAAACCCTCATGGACCCTCATCTCCAGCGGTCATGTTTAAAAACATTAGAAAGAATCCTGATTAAACACTGAATACTGTCTGCTGCTTTCGCATGCTGGACGTTCCATGTCTGGAATACTAAGAATTTTTGGAACAATTCAAACCAAAATCCAGAGAAAGTGTCTGTCAAATTCCTGCACGTAATTCCATTCATTTTGAAAAAAAAATAGGACATTGTCCAAAAAACAGAATTTAAAAAAAAATGTCTACAAAATAAATGATGTCCTGTAAAATATATATATATATATATTTTTTTTTTTTTCTGGAGGTACAGGAGTAGAAAAAATATATTATTTTTTATATAAATAAATACAAATAAAGAAAATTATATATATATATATATATATATATATATGTATGTATTTGTATTTTCTTGTATCTTATGTGTATTTTTTATTTTGTAATTTTTTAAAAATCTTTTTAATAATTATTTATTTATTTAAATCATTTTAAAACAAATTTATTGGTTATGAAATCCAAAGATTACATTACACTACACTGAGGATTGAGGATTCTGACTGGGGAAGTGATTAGTGGATTAAATCAGCGGAGGTTGTTTACCTGACGATGCTGCGTGTAGCGTCCTGGTCTCGGGCCGTAACGGTTCCAACGACGGTGTTAATGGCGGCATTTTCATGCACCTCGAACACATAAGTGGACTTTGTAAAGACGGGCGGCTCGTCCGCGTCCTCTACGATGATTTTGATGCTGGTCTGGTCCATAAACGGAGCTCCGGATGCTGAAGGCCGAATGTTGGTCGCCACCACCGTCAGGTTATAAAAGTTTTTACTCTCAAAGTCCAGAGCCTGAGAAAGAGAAAGAGAGAGAGAGAGAGAGAGAGAGAGAGAGAGAGAGAGAGAGAGAGAGAGAGAAACACAAAGAGAGAGGGAGAAAACTGTTTTCACTAATGAGTAGAGCAGCAGTGATGGATGGAAGCTCACAGGGTCTACAGGTCATGCTGATACACAGCATGAGGGACGACACGGCCGCTAACGCAATAACGCAGAGCAACAAAAATGTTATTTAGCGGCAATAACAGCGTGCTCACCTGAAGCGTAGGAAGTGTTATTAATTTGTGCGGTGAGACGGCATCTGTTTGGGATTTAGATGAGCCCGCAAATAAGGTTAATCTAATGCAATCACAACAATCGCATTGCAAATTGTTAAGCAATCACCAAAAATATAATTTGTATGTTTGTGCTTGCTGGAAACAAAATTAGGCTGGCCCACAAAACCATGACGTTAACGTGGTTAATGCCTTCTCTGAGGCAGCCAGACAGTGGAGAAGGATCACCTAAAAGCAATTTGGTGATGATTTGCAATGATTATCAGAACACATGAATATTTGTCAAATTGATGAAAGGAGCAGGAGCTTCTGTTTATTTTATCGTATTTTTTTTTTCATCCTCATCAGTATTCACAACATGTAGAAATCTCACATATATATATAAAAAAAAAGCATGAGGAGCTTTTATTTTCACTAAACGATCTACCTCACAGACTCAGATGAAAGAAATGAAATGCACGCCGTCTCCTTTCACCAAAAATACTTGATCAGTCAAGACACCTTTGGCTACGAGGGTACTCGGCTAACAAATCCCTTTGTTAATGAGTCACATTCGCATCATTTATTCAGCTAAAAGAGCTTAAAGTGTCAAAGCATCCAGCATCAGCACCAGGAAAGGGGCGTGGCCTAACGTTTTAAAGCGTAGCTGTATGTATAATGATATAGTTCCTGTATTATTCATATAAATATAAAATTCTTAGCATCATAGATACCTAAACCTCAGACTGTTTCTCGGGGCTGATTTGTTCCTTTAATATTTTTATCTCTGTTTCTATTTCTGATATAATATAATAATAATAATAATAATAATAATATGGAGGGAAATGAAGCCACGAATATCACTAGTTTGGTCCCTTCACCCATTTATAGCTAGGTGTAATGTTGTGGAACGTCTGGATGATTGTGTTAATTAGCGACGCTGGGCTGAGTGTTTAAAGTGCCATGCTGAGTTCTGGACTCTGATTGGTCAGAAAATGTCGATTTATTTTCCATCACAGCAGACAGTTTTAGTTTCTATAGCAACGGCTCGTTCAAAGCGGAATGCAGAGATCAGTAGGGATGTGTTTGTGTATCGTGTGTGGAAGGAGTCTCCAGTGTCAGAGCTTCGTATCAGTCAGAGGTCGAAGAGTTTATGCTTCTTTCTGGTTCATCTGGATCATCAACAGATGCTGGTTCTTTAAGAAACATACTGGAGTAGGAAGTCTTTATATCTGCTAGAAGGTAAATACAAACAATAAACCCAAAGGATATCATTCTAAACTTGTTAAAAAGTTGCCGTAGTGTAAAAGGTAAATAAAATGTCTCAGGAAGTGCCGGATAAATGATTTGCTGGAGGCAGGTGAGAGTAACT
Organism: Hemibagrus guttatus; assembly: GCA_033459395.1. NCBI lineage: Eukaryota > Metazoa > Chordata > Actinopteri > Siluriformes > Bagridae > Hemibagrus > Hemibagrus guttatus. The sequence continues at coordinate 17,656,910 of JAUCMX010000026.1, forward strand.
CCGCCCGCTGTTTTGTAAAGAAGAGCCGCGAAAGCCCTCCGGCTTTTATCCGTCCTGCCCTCCAGTGAAAAACGGTTTGTTGACCAAACCGAGCCGGGGTAAAATATGCGCACTCTGCGACACAGCTTCTTTTTTCCTTTCTTCATACCTCTGAAAGTGATGACTAAGAGACGCATTATTGTATTTCCTACATCAGGAAGGTGCTTGATCGTGCAGTTTAGCACATTTTCAGAGCGTTTCAACAAGCCCTTGTGCTCCGTGCCACTATTCCATCTGGGGAGAGTGGCATCACGGCCTGCTATTCTTCAGTAATAATACATGTGCACATAGAGTCAGCCTTACTGCTGGTGCATTATTTCATTACACCTCGAGGAGGGGGCTAAATACAGCTGTCACTTGACCCACATCACACAACCACCGCTTGCTTTTTTTGTATCTCTTTTTTTTTTTTTTTTCTCTGGATGATGCTGAAGTGTCTGGAGTGTGTGAAAGTGTGTGGAGGCTGTACTCCGCGCTCGAGTCCTGAAGCACATGTACGACATTTTGTTCTTCAGCACATAAGCTGGAGTGCGTGACTGGATCAGCCTGAAGGGGGCATGAGATTGAAGCTCACGGATGTCGAACGGCAAACCCTGACGCGTAACGAGTTCCACTCCGAATTTTAAGTGCCGCTATGTCTTTTTTTTAGTGGCCTCTACTATGAATGTATGTGTGTGTGTGTGAGAGTGTGTAATAAAGTCTTTTTCTTCTTCTTCTTTGTGTGTGTGGGCTAAACTGCAGTTACAGTGAAAGGGGGTGGGGCTAAAACTGCATAGCCTTGTTCATTGTGGGGGAGGGGCTAATTTCCAGTCTAGAAAATATGTAAATCAGGCCGAAATCATTACAGATTGCCATTTTAAAACGTTCTCCTTTGTGAATTAAAGTATAATTGTGAGTCAAATCATTAAACATTGACTTGGTAAGATTCATAAGCAGAACTTTTTTTTATTATTTTGACATTTTATGACTAAATACTAAAAGAGTTTTAGTATTAAACATACAGAGACAGTCCCTAGCCCCTGTCCATTGGGCTAAAACACAAACATAAACATTAAATGCTTAGATTATTTTTATTTTATTTATTTATTTTTTTTAATCAAAATTCTAGGATTCAGAGGTTAATTTTTCCTTCTTATTTATCCTTTAGGATTTCCTGTAGTCAGTGACGGAGAAAATGGACGCAGAAGAAGCAGAAGCTAAACAGGGATGAAAACAGGAGGTGGTGTTTCTCCTCCCGTCTCTTCTGAACTTCACGTGAGTCTGTAGGTGAGGAGGATGTTGTTTGTCTCGCTCTCACAAGGTGCCATCCATCATGCGATTAGTGATGCGGGCGACAGCTTCCGAGCCGAGAGCAGTGGCACGGAGACTAACAGCAAAATTTTCTTTCGAAATGTCACACAAACGAGCCGCTGTCTTTCTTTCTATCTTTTCCTGCTGACCTCTGAGTACAGGCTAACAGCACAGCGCTCCCGAATCCTGCGTTCTGATTGGATGGAAGGCGTAGATTATGTTACTATAACATCAGCTCTGACAGTAGCACAGATTATATTCGCTTGCTTGCTCGGAGCAGTTTTGTGGACATTATGTCACAGGAAATACAGGTGCATCTCAATAAATCAGAATGTCGTGGAAAAGTTCATTTATTTCAGTAATTCAACTCAAATTGTGAAACTCGTGTATTAAATAAATTCAGTGCACACAGACTGAAGTAGTTTAAGTCTTTGGTTCTTTTAATTGTGATGATTTTGGCTCACATTTAACAAAAACCCACCAATTCACTCTCTCAACAAATTAGAATATGGTGACATGCCAATCAGCTAATCAACTCAAAACACCTGCAAAGGTTTCATGAGCCTTCAAAATGCTCTCTCAGTTTGGTTCACTAGGCTACACAATCATGGGGAAGACTGCTGACCTGACAGTTCACTGACACCCTTCACAAGGAGGGTAAGCCACAAACATTCATTGCCAAAGAAGCTGGCTGTTCACAGAGTGCTGTATCCAAGCATGTTCACAGAAAGTTGAGTGGAAGGAAAAAGTGTGGAAGAAAAAGATGCAGAACCAACCGAGAGAACCGCAGCCTTATGAGGATTGTCAAGCAAAATCCATTCAAGAATTTGAGTGAACTTCACAAGGAATGGACTGAGGCTGGGGTCAAGGCATCAAGAGCCACCACACACAGACATGTCAAGGAATTTGGCTACAGTTGTCGTATTCCTCTTGTTAAGCCACTCCTGAACCACAGACAACGTCAGAGGCGTCTTACCTGGGCTAAAGAGAAGAAGAACTGGACTGTTGCCCAGTGGTCCAAAGTCCTCTTTTCAGATGAGAGCAAGGTTTATATTTCATTTGGAAACCAAGGTCCTAGAGTCTGGAGGAAGGGTGGAGAAGCTCATAGCCCAAGTTGCTTGAAGTCCAGTTTCCACAGTCTGTGATGATTTGGGGTGCAATGTCATCTGCTGGTGTTGGTCCATTGTGTTTTTTGAAAACCAAAGGCACTGCACCCGTTTACCAAGAAATTTTGGAGCACTTCGTGCTTCCTTCTGCTGACCAGCTTTTTGAAGATGCTGATTTCATTTTCCAGCAGGATTTGGCACTGCCCACACTGCCAAAAGCACCAAAAGTTGGTTAAATGACCATGGTGTTGGTGTGCTTGACTGGCCAGCAAACTCACCAGACCTGAACCCCATAGAGAATCTGTGGGGTATTGTCAAGAGGAAAATGAGAAACAAGAGACCAAAAAATGCAGATGAGCTGAAGGCCACTGTCAAAGAAACCTGGGCTTCCATACCACCTCAGCAGTGCCACAAACTGATCACCTCCATGCCACGCCCAATTGAGGCAGTAATTAAAGCAGAAGGAGCCCCTACCAAGTATTGAGTACATGTACAGTAAATGAACATACTTTTCAGAAGGACAACAATTCACTAAAAATGTTTTTTATTGGTCTTATGAAGTATTCTAATTTGTTGAGAGAGTGAATTGTCAAAATCATCACAATTAAAAGAACCAAAGACTTAAACTACTTCAGTCTGTGTGCACTGAATTTATTTAATACACGAGTTTCACAATTTGAGTTGAATTACTGAAATAAATGAACTTTTCCACGACATTCTAATTTATTGAGATGCACCTGTATAAATGTAAATGAATAAACAGATTCAAATTGTTTCATTTTTGATAAATTGCTGTGGTATAACAGGAATAAAGCACAGGGAGGAAGTGCAGTGCCAGTAGTAATAACTTCACTTCCAGTTCCTATAGTATTATTTTACTATAACAGCACGACCCCGAGGGCTTTACGCCCCTTCACTCCACAGACATTTTATTCATTAATAATTATAGAGTGTGTTAGAATTTCATTGCTTTCAGAAGCAGCAGAAAATGAAAGATTATGAAATTAAAATGAACTCAAATTAGATATGTGTAGAAATCAAAAGAAAGAAGGAAGAGAGAGAGAGAAAGAAAGAAAAAGAAGAATGAAAAATGAAAATGCTGTATGTGGAGAGGAACAGTATAATTGACTTATTTATTTATTAGTTTGTTTGCTTTCTAATTTATTTATTTATTTTGTGCATTTGTTTGATTTGTTTATTTGGGTTAGTTAGGTAATATCTATGTTTCTGTATATCTTGTATCTTTCACGCTGCAGTTAAAGGGGAATGTAAACTTTTGCACTTATTTATACACTTATTTTAACACAGTTTCCTCAAAAAGTTAAGTTGTCTTTATTTGTCACATGTACATTACTGCACAGTGAAATTCTTTCTTCACATATCCCATCCTTGGGGGTTGGGGTTAGAGCACAGGGTCAGCCATGATGCAGTGCCCCTGGAGCAGGGGGGTTTGAGGGCCTTGCTCAAGGGCCCAACGGTGGCAGCTTGGTGGTTCTTGGGCTTGAATCCTGATCTTCTGGTCAACATCCCAGAGCCTTAACCACTTGAGCTACCACCGCCCTCATAGAAAGTAACAGCTATCATAGAAAGTAATTAATCACGTAGCTGACCACTCTCGAGGTCTAGCGGTCGTACCGGAGCGCTGTGACGTACACAATCCGCTCCACACTGCAGAGTTTAGTTTGCATTGTTGGGTTCAGGTTTTAAATAACGGGAGGTTGTGCATATGGAAATGCGGCCAGCGTATGGAAATGCCGAGGCCCTCGCTGCAGATTAGAGGACGATGAAGTGTGCTTATCTCTCAAGGACATCTTTCCCAGCGCTGTCTCTGTCTATAATTTGTGAGAGAGTAACATGACTAAAACATTCGGTGGTTTATTAGACACGCCGTCTGCTCTTTGATATGCAAGCAAACGGAATATGGAGATTATGTGCATATTAAATGTGAAGGCTGTTTGCACGGGAGTATTCCCCAACACAAATACCGCGTGTGCTGGAGAATATCAGATGACGACTGATACGCTTTTGTTCCACAAAGACACTTATTAAAAATTTCTGAAAGTGTATTTCTGGAATAATCATTTGCATGGGGTGAGTTCCAGTGGAGTGATGAGAGGAGTTCTGGACTAAAATAGAGAACTAACAAAGGACAAACGCTGGACATTTAAAGGACATCACTGCCAGATGGCGGAGAAAGGAGAATGGAGGTCTAAGGGCACTGGTTAAAGTGGAATAAACATTTTATATGTATGTCTAATACATTTTTATCAAATCTTTCATGGATTTTTCAGCAAGAAACCTTGTGAATGTATTTATTTATTTAATTAATTTTTTTAAACAAATCATTGCAGCTCTGATCTGGTGGTGATGGAATACAACAAGACTCCTTCCGTAACAGATAAACAAATATTTCTCAGTGTATTCCACTTGTATATAAGGGAGCATCTACTGTACAAGTCGGTATGAGCTGTTGCTATGGAAACAACACCTTCTGACCAATCAGATTCAAGAGTTTGATCAATTTTTTTAAATACATCTATAGGCATTTGTCGTTATATTTATTTATTTATTTATTTATTTATTTATTTATCTATTTATTTATTTATTTATTTATTTATATAGGACACACTTTAAATGTTTTTTCTGGAATGTTTCCGTGTTTTATTCTGGAGTCAGAGGAATGAAATAATTCTCACCTTCTTCAGAGTGAGGATTCCCTCCTGAGTCTGCAGGTCAGTCACGATCTCGAACACGTCCTTCTCGTCTCCTGCTATGATGCTGTAGGTAGATCTAGCGTTTTCTCCGATGTCTCGGTCGTTGGCTTTCACTCGTCCGCTGGGTTTCCCGATGCCGAGGTCTTCGGAGATGGTGAACTCGTATGATCCTGCGACACAGACGCACGATATTCAATATGACCCAGAAAATTGTGTTTATTTATGGACTTTACTGAACATCAGAGCAGGAGTTTAAACCTTTGGAGAACTTGGGCGGGTTATCGTTAATGTCCGTCAGCGTTACGGTAACTGTGGTGGTCCCCGATAATCCTCCCATGTGACCACCCATGTCTTTAGCCTGAATGACCACCAGATAATCCTCCCTCATCTCTCGGTCCATCCCGGCCAGGGCCACTTTAATGATTGCTGGAATCAGAAACAAAGAAAAAAAGATGAAATTAAATGATTAGCATTCACGTCCTTATAAGCTATTAATCTCATTTCAACTCAAATATAGCCTCAGCATCTCCTCTTGTTATTAGAGCATACGTTTTAGCACCATGTCAACATGACATTTCTTTATTGACTAGCCGAGGATGGGTCACGAGCTCGGAACAGCTTTTAGCTATACGTTACACTTCTGTTTTCTCAATACCATAGCCTGCTAGCGAGCTACACTGAACTAGCGAGTTAACTTAATAATATAAAAGCAGGAAGAAGTGTGCACTTTGTTTATCTTTACAAATCTATTTAATTCAAATGGTTTTGATTTGCATAAAATGTAAGACTGTAGATTTTAATTCTACTTCATTATATGAATAGTTGTGCCTTTCTTTCTTTCTTTCTTTCTTTCTTTCTTTCTTTCTTTCTTTCTTTCTTTCTTTCTTTCTACTAGCTTTCTCCCTGTAGTTTGAATTTTATCAAATATTGCAGTGACTACAGACTTAACAACATGCCATAACCACTAAAATCCCCCATTTTCCCTTTATTATGCAAAAGGTCTTGCTTTTATTTTGCTAGTTCTGGAACATCTGGCAACCCTGATGTCCGTCCGTCCGTCCGTCCTTCCTTCCTTCCCTTCTTCCCTCCCTCCCTCCCTCCCTCCCTATTTTTTTCCTTGCTTCCTTCTCTATATACTAGCTGAGCTACGTAACAGTCTCTGTAGTTTGAGTTTTATTAAATGTTGCAGTGACCACAGCATTAACAACATGCCATAACCACCAAAATCCCCCATCTCCCTTCATTATGTTTTCCAGTTCCAAAGAATGTCTTCAAATAAATTTAGTAATAAAATATTAACATTGCTAATTTTATGTATTAAAGAAAGACATTTAATACTTATATATCTCTTGGGATATTAATACTTATATTCTCTCAGTTGAATTTTTTTAAAAACGAAAATGTCAACAAACAGTTACAGCTTCACCTCTGACTGTAATCAAGCTCCGACACTGGAGACTCCTTCCATACATGATACACAAACACGATCCTCGTTAAATAAAAGTTCACCATGTCGACCATTAAAGTCATTTTTTAAATCCATTTTCATAACTTTAATAATCCATAGTGTATATAGTTGCTATAGCAACACTAAGTATATTATGTAAGTATATTAATATAAAGCTGTACTACTGTCAGAGCTGCTGCTCAGGGAAACCAATTAACATTTTCTGACCAATCACAATCCAGAGATGACAATTAAGACGTTAGCTAAAAAAAAATAGAAAAAAAAGAGAAACAATTAGAGAAGAAATAAATAAATGAATAGCATGACCTTCAGTGGATTTAGGTCTTAAACTGCAGATTTCTTGCAGCCAGAAAGAGAAGATTGCATCAGCTTTTAATAAATAATAAAATACAAACAATCAGTAATGACCTGGTTGAATTATTCGAGCTGATTTCCAGGCTCTGCTTTATAAACGATCCTGCTCACTTTAAACTTGCACATATCTCATCATGAGTGTGAGGAGGAATTACCCAGAAACCCTGCAGATCATCTGGCTAGAAACTTGTTAGTGGAAGCAAAAAAAAGCGAGGAGGGAAAAATGGACTAAAAGGAAATCATTGAGATAATTGGCCGACTGGGTCAATCCTATTTTGAAAGGTATACAGAGCAGATAGACATTGATTCCCTCTTCTGCTCTGGAGGCTTCAGTCGGGATTTGGACTGGGTAAAAGAACGTTAATGGCAGAAGCGGATCGTTAGCCTCTAATTCAGAGGGAACTTTCTCACGTTTCCATTTTTCAAGGCAATATCCGGTTCTTTCTACGATTAGAGCTTGAAACTACACTGCGGATTAACTTCAGCTCGACACGACCACTGAACAGCAAACTGCTGAAGGTTTATTGAAGTAGAAAAGAAAACTTTCATCCCACATAAATACCATGCGCTCATTTAAAACCAGGAACATGAAACATGGCAAATATTATATATTACTGAGATTAATTCATTCTGTAATTTCTGCACTGTTTTTCTGGCTGATTACTATTTTATCCGGAATTTTATAATTTTTTTCCCCCCTAATTATAGCTGTATTGAGATATTTTTTTTAAATTATAGTTTGTACTATTTTAATGTAATGATGTAATATTATCTATTTATTTGTTTGTTTTTTTGACATACTGTTTTGAGAAAAAAGAAAAAAAGATATGATTAGATCTATCTATCTATTTATCTATCTATCTATCTATCTATCTATCTATCTTTAATAGTGGACATGTGTATTTATTTATTATGTTGGAATATCATTATTATTATTATTTTTTTATTGTGAGCATTTTTATTTATTTATTTAGTTATTGTTTATTTATTTATATTTCCTCATTTTAAACCAAAGTCCAATGAATGTGGTTGCAGGTTAAAACCACCCCAATAATATAAAAAATACCCCCAGCTGTGAGAGTCTGAAACATCTGGAAACCCTGAAGTTCTTTCTTTCTTCTCTCTCTCTCTCTCTCTCTCTCTCTCTCTCTCTCTTTCTTTCTACTAGCCGAGCTACATAACTTTGTAGCTTGAGTTTTATCAAATCGTGCAGGTACCACAGCCTTAAGAACATGCCATAACCACTAAAATCCCCCATTTTCCCTTCAAACCCCAGACATTAAGTGTTTGTAATGCAGTGTGGTGAGTCACAGCAGTCTGGCGTGTGATAGCAGAGAGGAATAAAGCGCATCCTGAGCTGTATGTAATCCATTCAGACAAGAAGAGGACCTGTAGCATCATCACATGAAAAGAAAGCTGGCTATATCCGAGCAGATTTTGGAAAAGACACCTTTGATCTTTTTTTTTTTTTGCTTTCCTCCTTCCTTTCAAAGTCCTATAGCTTTCAAGCATGAAAAAAAAAAAAAACCTTTCAGAGCAATAGCTATTATTCGCAGGTCCATGTACACTTTATTTCTTCAGTTTATGCTTTGAAATGAAAAACGAGAAAACAAGGAAACAACTTCTTCATTTATTTGGGTTCTTTTTGATTTTATTTTTTTAGACACACTGTTGGAGTTTCTTTTTTTTTACAGAGAATAATAAAAAAAATTATTATTGTTATTTTTTTATTTATTATTTCTTTCTTAAATTATTTATACGGTTTTCACAACAAAACATTTAGAAACCAAACATCTGTGAATCTGACTCAGAATAACACACTGATCTCTAGTTAAGATGTGAATCTCTGAAAATTTAGAAATTTACTTTTTATTTATTTATTTATTTATTTATTTTAATTAAAAAAAAGATCTCAGGTAACTAAATATTCTTAAGCTGCAGCACTTTTTTCACCTGTCATGTCGTCCTCTTTTCTTACCTTTCAACGTCTTTCTGTTTTTAAACATGTATTAGCATAAAGCACATATTAGCATTATAACGTTCATTAACACTTTCTGCCACAATACAGAGTCTGTGTGCGTTTTGGTAGCTCTTGTGTTTAGCAGTGAATTAATTTGTACTGATTAATGAATCATGTGACACTCAGGGTTTTCAAAATTTTCAGTTTTTCATTTCTTTTTTTTTTCTGAGCTAACTGGATTTAAATGTTATCATTATATTGTGGTAGTTGTTGTAGTGGAAGTTGGTTTACTATAAAAAACATATATTAGTTGTATTGTTTAAAGTTTAAATTGTTTTATTTCCCATCATTTTGCTCACCAGCAGCTAAAAACAGGGTCATGATACTCTATGAACAGAAACCCAACAGCGTCCTGTATAAACCTATAACAGAACTGGAGAGAAGAAATAATTCATTTGTTTATACCGATGAAAGTTGTCCAATAAATCGATTTCTATTCCTTGGCCAGAGTGAATTAGCAGTGTGCTGTGAGAAAGAGTTCATCTTTTTCATAAATTTTATGGTTTCAAATATCTGGTTTGTGTAAAATTTTCCAAATGGAAACCTCAGAGGATGATTTTAAAATAAAATCAATTTTTATCAACTAAAAAAACCAGGTTAAGACTTGAAGCAATTTGTTTTAATGTATTTCTGTTGTGGAAATGTGTATTTTTATTTATTTATTTTTTTTAATCTATTTCATTTCCTCTGGGTGTTTCTCACAGTTCAAATCTTTCACACTGGAGCAGAAACCCAGCAAACGTGAAATCAGCCGAGGTAACAGACGGACTAAATGGACCGCCCGCAGAGACGTGCCATTCCGGGCATCTGTTAAGTCACTATGACAAAGTCAGACCGCAAGATTTCAACCTTTATTAAGACGTGAGAATGAAGGTGGCAGGTCAGAGAGGCAGAGTGGGAGGAAAACGTTTTTGGAGAGACACGTAGGGAGACGTCAGCTGGGCCGGTGATGAGCGTGAGGTCTGAAACGGGTGAATAAGAGCAAAATCTGAATAACACATATAGAATTGCCTTCATACAAAGGCAAATACTTATGAGTACGTGTTTGCTTTGATCACGTTTCTACCTTTAAAGTATTATAAGTTCTCAAAATAGAGCTGCACAATACAGAAAGAAAGCATAAATCAATGTAAAGTGAGGTTTAATAAACACTGTAACGAGCCGTGTTCAATAACATCAGATCCCCCAAACTGTTATTGTACAATAAAATAAAACTGAATTTTTAAAAGAAACCAGCCAACTTTTTTCGTATGCTAATGAGACAGGAGGAGCTCAGAAAGTCACGTGACACTACCGCATGTCCTCATTAGCATATCACAACAACCATGGATTCTCATATTGAGAACATCCCTGTGTACGAGCTGTTGCTATAGCAACGATAACCTGTTCTAGAAAATGCATTCGTCTGTTTATCGAGAATGGTAATTAATATCTGACCGATCAGACCCCAGAGCCGATAACGATTATTATAACGAGGATAACGAGTATGCATAATGATAACTTTCTTTTTATAACTTTCACAGGATTTGTTACAGACATAGGCATGAAAATTACATCATCTTTAGACAAATTTACAAATAAACCAGCTGACCAATCATAATCCAGAATTCATCAGTGAATAAACACAAATATTTAATTACGATGTACTGCAGATTGCTTTATCATTCTGTAAAGCTGAATAACAACAACAACAATAGCAATGCTGGAATGTAAATAAATAAATGAATAAATAAATAAGGTTCTTCCTCTATAGCCTAATGTTTAATTGTTTAATTATGAAAATGCGTTTCCAATCATCATCACAAACTGGAAAAGTTACAAACATTCATTTCCATACAGACATTTGTCCTTTTTTTCCTTCTTCTTCTTCTTTCTTTGCTAACAATTAAGCAGCAGCGATCAGCCGGAGCGTGATGATGTTTACTTATTCATCGTCCGCATCTCATTTCCTGCGTAGTGCTGAAAGTGTCAAATGGATCCTAATGGTTGTTTTCCCTTTACCTTTTACTTTTCATTAACATTCATTAAAACATCTGGCTCACTCGAATGAGCCATCTGCATGCGCTCGCTAATCACACAAACACACAACTTCCCTCCCTCGCCTGCTCGCATTCACACTCCGACAGGAAGTTTTACAAAATAATAAAAAATATGTCAATAAAAAAAACCTAGCGCTGATGTGATGACGTGTAAGAAATGCGGAGAAAATAAATAAATACAACCATGTAGGTTTAGCGATTGAACACAATCTGGACGGACGCAGGCCTCGTTTATTTTCTGTCAAGTTTCTAAATGACGCGTTGTCGTTCCCACATTTCCATCTCGTTGCTTATTAATTTCATTTCACAATTATTTAATCACGTCGCTCACAGACTCTGTTAACAAGTCAGCTGAAAATGCAATTAGAATAATAAAAAAATGCAAAAAAAAGTGAACGTTGAAATGAATCAGGCTGCAGATGGAAGCTTTGGCAAATCAAGCGTGAAGCTCTTGTCTTCACACCTCATTTCAGTTCTACATCCTTTTTTTAATTTACTTGTAAGATTTTTTATTTATTTATTTTTTTGCCCTTCAGATCAAACAATGACCGAACACAAGAGAATAAACAGCGTCCACATATGGAGCATTATCATTAACAAGCCTCATTATCTGAGAGGAAAAAAAAATCCTGATCAGATTAAAATCAGATAATTACAGTAGATTTACATAAGGCATTCATGACCATCTGGACTTTGTTGAGAATTGTGTGAAATAATAAAAAGAAAAGAGAAAAAAAGAAAAAAAAAGCAGCCCACTTACCAGAGTTTTGATCAATGGAGAAATACGGCTGTCCTTCCAGGATGCTGTACACCAGTTTGGCGCTGTTTCCGTACACCGGATCGTCGGCGTCCGTGGCTGTGACCCGCGTCACCGAGGTTCCTGCAATTAAACACCAGAGAAAAAAAAAAACTCAACACATTGAAACTCTGCTGAATTTATAAACTTTGTTCTGTTAGCGTAAAAATAAACTGAATTTTTGGTTTATGGAAATGACCGTTATAATGATCGCATAATTATTTAAGCTCATCGTGAGGAAATGCTAAATTCCGTTGGTTCCCTTTTTAAAAATTCCTATTTGTCTGTATAAATATGTGCAGCTGGGAAACAGGAAAGTTGCAAAAAGTCACAAATACCAACAAAAACACAAATTAAGAAAGAAACAAAGAAAGGCAAAACAGCAAAACAACCAACCAAACAAACAAACAAACAAACCAAATGAACAACTAAAACAGAACAACCAACCAAAGAAAGAAATAATAAAAGAAAGACAGAAAGAAACAAACAAACCAAACATACAGACGTCAGAAACAAATAAAGCAAACAAAACAGCCAAACAAAACTGAACCAAAAAACAAGCAAACAACCAAAACAGAACAACCAGCCAAACAAATAAACAAACAAGCAAACCAACTCACTAAATAACTAAACAACTGAAAAATAAACAAATGAATGCAAACAGAACAGCTAGCCAAACAAACAAACAAGACGAACAACCGAACAACAATCAGAACAATCTAACTAACTAATAACACAACAAATTAACAAGCAAAAATAAATAAACATATGGGGACTTGAGACTGAAGTAAAACATGGTGAAGATTAATAAATAGAGTTTTTAAAGAGAAAAGGAAAAGCAGAAAGTAAAAAACTAAATAAATAAATGAATAAATAAATAAATAAATAAATAAAAGGAGCTGTCTGTTAAAACAAAACAAGACAGACGCCATCTTGTGATGTGTTCTTTATTAATATTGAAAGAGGTGTGAAAGAGGTGTGTGTGTGAGCTGGTGTGGTGAGCTAATGCTAATGCTAGTGCTAATGCGCAGCGTGACGGTGCAGATGGTGCTGTAATTGTTTGTAAAGGAGGTTCTGACAGCTCGGCTAACCGCCTGCTCAGCGGCCAGGACTGACTGAAAGCCACAGGTTCTTCATGCTGAAACATCAGCGTAGCTACTTCAGGGAAAATCTCCTGCTGTGTGTGTGTGTGTGTGTGTGTGTGTGTGTACACTTTGTCTTTCTTTGAAGTTCCTCAGTGTGTTCTGCATTATTTACTCCCTTCCTCAACACACTCGAGTGTTTTATTCCTCTTTATCCAAACGTTTTATTTCTTTATGGCTACATTTAACGCTCACGAGGCGACTTCCTGTTGTCTCTTACATTACAGCAGCTACAAACACTCCTTCCCCTTCCCAATTAGGTTGATTTAATTGTGTATTTTTTAGCCTTGATAGTTCAGGAAAGGTTCTTTAATAAACCTGTCAGAATCTTGAAGAATCTTGTAATTGGAGCAATAAGCAATAAGCAATAATGCTAAATTGCAAATGCTAGAAATCTGGCTAGTCAGCCTAGATCATGAATTAGCATAGGAAACATGATGGAATATACATCGTTAGCTCTACAGGAGGAAGTTTGGGATCTACTGAATCTTCTCAGCGAGTGGAGATGTCAGGATTTATCCATCAGATGTCCTTGATATCATTTTCATTTAAACATTAAGTGTATTTTTTTTTTATTCCACTTCTGTTGTGTTGCTCGAGCAGAATCATGGACATTTCTCCAACCTTCTCCAGCAGGAACATTGTGGTGTGTATGAAGGCTTCATGATGTTTATAAAGTCTGAAACATCGGCTTTTTAAACATCACTTAAATTCAGAATCTCTCTGAGTAGCTAAATAAAACATTTATCTCGCCTTTAATTTCTCTCTCGTCATCATCAGCATCAGGGCGAGATTTCAGAATCCTGCCGCTGACAGATCCAGCCAGAGACGATTAAAGTTGCAGGAGAATCGAGCAATTCTCTATAAATATCGCTCAAGGGCGAGCTAATCTGGCCTGATTTGAATCCAGGCTTCTCTAATCCCTCATTCTTTTTTTCTTTTCTTTTCTTTTTTTTATCAGAGGAATAGAAGAGAATTTCACTCCGGTGTTTGAGTGAAGACTTATTTCACGGCTCACAGACTCCACAGATTTACAGAATAGAAATCTCTCTGGTTTTTTATTTTTTATTTTTTCAACATCATAGCATTGTGTTCAATATCTTCTGCATAGTTATGTGTGTCACATAACTTCAGATCACCAATGCTAGCAGTCAGCGCAGTAACCTGACGTTGGCTATCCGTAAAAGTGGGCTAGTGCAATATTAACGAAATATAGGAATGGAAATTTTATCTCAATTTCATACCAAGGTAAAGAGAAATAAATATTACCCAAGCACAATGTTTTATTTGTGTCTAATTAGTACATTTTTGACAGATATGCAATAGCTGGACAGGCCACACCCACAAGACAATATTAGCCTATCATGTCGTGTAAAGGAAATGAGTTGTGAAAGCAGGAAGTGTTCAGTATTGTCATGGTGATAAAGCTAGCACGCTTTCTGAGCACGATTTTCTCTCTCATCATTTTTATCTCTTTTATTTTATTTTCTTTCCTCAACCAATCAGCCGCCACCACCAACGATCCCGAGCACCTACAGCCATCCTTTAGCTCTCAGGAAATAAGTAGGTCTTTATTGAGTTACGTGCCCGTGAGGCAGCGCCAGAGAGAGCGAGGAACCGGTAAATAAAAGGAAATGTTCTGGTGTGAGAATGTGACAGAACACACTGCTTTTACATTCACGTGAATCAGACGGCGGACAGACAGCGAGCGCCGGAGCGAGTCCTGAGGGAGTGTGTGTTCTCAAATGAGCTGTGAAAGGTGTTTGACTTAGTGATAAGAAACATAGACTAAGCATGAGCAGCATACACACACACACACACACACACACACACACACACACACACACACACACAGAAATCCCGTCACACGTACCAATCACTGGATGAAGAAGAATCGGTGTATTCGTTACAGGTCCTCCTGTAACGATCGCTATGAACAAACAGAGGTAAGCCAAGGTCCTTGTTTGGATTGTTGACCAAATTTCAGACCCGCACACACACACACACACACACACACACACACACACACACACACACATGTCTCTGAGGGCCACTTCAGGCTCTCTTTGGCTGAAATAATTGGGTTGCAATAATAAAGCAGGGTTTGAAGTCAGAGTGCAACGATGCTGCTGCTTTTTTTTTCGTTTATTCATTTCTCTCGCCCGGGTTTGAAGTCGAGACGCTGAACTCGCTATTCATCATCTCTCTACACTTTTCTGGACTTTTCTATTATCCTGTCATTCTCTAAAAATACAAAACGAGTGAAAAAAGCAAAAGGAAAAAAAGAACATAGGTTCACTGGGGAGTAAATAAGAGCAAAGTGCTGTAGTCGTGTCAGAGGAATTATCACCTTCTGACTGCGGAAAAAATCTCACATCCACCCTTAGTTCTATCTATCTATCTATCTATCTATCTATCTATCTATCTATCTATCTACTTATTTATTTTAACTAAAACCTCACCCCTATTTATTTATTTATTTATTTATTTATTTATTTATTTATTTATTTATTTATTTATATGAAGTTTCACAATTATTTGAGACTGTTAAGTAATGCCAAAATTCCTTCATTTTTATTTGTTTACTTATTTATTACTTAATAATGAGTAATTAATTATTAATTAATTAATTAATTTATTTATTTATTTATTTTAATACATGTGTATTATGTGTTAATCTTCAAGATTCTGAAAGCCCTGAAATAAATAAATAAATATCCACATGATCTAAAGTGGTCAGCATTAAGAGAAAAAGAATTTTTGCTTAAATGCACAACCTCCTTTAACAATTTGTTTGATTTGTATGAAATGTGCTAATTAAAAAAATAAATGAATAATAAAAAAAAATTCTGCACTTACAGCATAAAGCATGAAAGTATCACATAAAACTATAACGTAATAAATTAAAAAGCTACAGTCTGGTCATTAAAGGGTTACATTTATTTTCCCACTTTTTATGCATGATAGCTGAGTGATAATAAAGAAGAGAAATGAAAACTTCAGCAGACCTTCAGCTCTTCATGAAGATCACGTTGTGTAATTCGAAGGCAGCGATGTGGATTCTTGTGATTGGAGTGAATTATCACTGCAGTAATAACTTTATTACTTGAGTGAATAATTGTGATTCTGAAGGCACTCGGTGCATGGTTAAGGGAATATTAGCTGACTGGAGACTGATTTAAAGATAGTTCTCCAGCTCGGAGGTTCTGCTATCGATGTAATTGGCCTGCTCATTTGAGAAATATAGTTTTACTCCGTGTTACTTATATAACTGGTTCACAGCTTCGGTCTGATGAGGTGAACCCGTGATACGTGTGGGACTGCTGCGTTTACAGGTACAAACGTCCTGTGAGTGACCACGAAGCCTGGCCCTCAGAGCTTTAGGACGTTTTAGAGGAATTCTCCATCCAGAATTTGACCACTCAGGAACATCAGTAGATATTTCACCTGCTAGACAGCTAAAGGAAGAGGACCTCAAGTGGAATACGAAATGGCTCTCTGGAAAATTTCCAAAGAACACATCCCTTACTTTCGGGATTTTCGGGAATCATGCATCATTCTAGTTTCTAATCAGTCACTACTGAGCTCAGAGTCATCAACATTACAGCTGATGAAGTGCTCGGGATTTAACTCCATATTACTGCCATGTTATTGTAACTCTTCATGTATAAATTATAAGACATTCTGTATTCATATTTTAAAACATATTTTAGATGGTTTTGTTGCAATGTTTTTACTGCATTTTTTTTATTGCAAAATTATTACTCTATCTATCTATCTATCTATCTATCTATCTATCTATCTATCTATCTATCTATCTATCTATTTATTCATTTATATATTTATTTTTCATTTTAATCTAAAAAATGAAGTCAAAAGACATTAGATGAGTAAAATTCAGGAAAAATAAATCATCATGTTTCAGAGCCAGTGACTGAAATAATCTTTTGTTTCTCTGTTGCATCCTCACCTGGATAAGATAAATCAGATCAATAAACCGTGTGCCTTTTCTGTTTTTTCTAGATTTATGCCGCCGTGGTCTTCATTACTATTTATTTTGTTTCACAAATTCCAACTTTATCACAAAAAAAGACACTATCATTGTTAAATGTGTGAAAGGATTTTATGTTGTTTTTTTTTTCATTTTTATTTCTGTATGTCTTTTATTTATGCTTTTAAAATGCCAATAATGTTCTGGGTCAGTTTGACCTGAACAGTACCAAAGGGTCCAAAGAGTGACCATAACACGAGGGTTAGAAATAAATAAATTGGTTAAATAGCAATAAAGCAACAAATTGGAGTTTAGGTTTAAAGCTATAATAATTAAATAAATAAATAAATAAATAAATAAATAAATAAATAAATAATAATAATAATAACTTGGAACCTATTGCTTTTTGTGTTTTTTTTTATCTTCTTTAAAAAAAATTTAGGCAAAATGTGTAAAAAGAAATAAACAGAATGTTGTGTCTGTGACTGTCGGCCTGATGGACCGTGATGAGGAACACTTTGATGAAGAGAAATCAGGACAGCGGTGTATAAAACCTCATCTTGGTGACTGACAGGAGTTTGGCCAGCGTACATGAAACCATCATGAAAGAGGTTTTATTTCTAACCTTAAATAATGAAATGACTCTGAATATCTTCACTGTTCCTACTGTCTGGCATGAACCCAGACTTCCTGAGCGTGTTGCACTTTATTTATCCTATAATTAGCTCCTGGCTGCGGCAGTGCTGTAGCTCGTGCACACGCTCGCTTGGTTATCGAATCCAGACTGGGTTTTTCTGCGATAGAAACCGAGGAAAAAGGAAATCAGCCACCCGCAGTGAGAGATCTATACGTTCTCAGCCGGAGCGAGGCGAGCCGACCTGACCCGCTCGATTGGACGGCGTCGCCGAGAGACACATTCACCACCATGAAGGCTGTCATCACAAAACCATCAGCCGTCCAAAAATTGCAGGCTGATCCATCCAGCGGGGATAATAGGCTGAGCTGAGGATCATCAACGGCGCCACACTAACCACCTCAAAGCGTCCACTAGAGCGCCGGGTTCTCTTGGAAACCTGCCCGCTCTCAGAGAAATATACGCCACGGGCAGCCGAGCTCGTTTCGCACCGGCCACTGAAGGACGTTTACGGCGCTCGCTAAGAGCTGTGAGAGCGGCCAGGGGTCGAGGTGGAAACCTTCCTTTCCTCGGCTGTCACGCGCGAGGTGTAATTTTCTCATTCCGCTATGATGTAGAGCCGGCACTGTAATTGAAAAGGGTGGTTCCTGCATGCTGTTTATCACAGGACATGAGCATCAACAAGAGAAGTGAAGATCCGGCTCATAAATAACAATAAGCTTCTCTTTCAGCTAACTCATCTCCAGGTAGCTCCAAAAACCTCCCGCTAATTCACCCTCATGCTAACACTAACGCTCAGGGCCCAGGAGAACCGGGACGAGGAACAGGACCCGAGTATCACCGGGGCGGATCGGTCATGCATCGTCTTCCTCTTTTCTGTCTTTTTACTTTACTTTCATTTTATTACTTTTCTTTTTCTCTCCATATTTTAGGAACGGGATTAAAGGTGGGAAAAAACGACAGATTGCAGATCTGCATCGACTCCGCAGGGAAAATAGTAACAACTGATTCAGTACAGGAAATAGTTTTCTTCTTCTTTTTTTAATATCTCTCTCAGGAATGGTTTCAATATTCAGGAAAAAAAGATAAAATAAATAAATTAATTAAAAAAAATACAGTACTGGAGTTCAGGGAGAGACTGCTCAAGGAGAGAGAGAGGGGCAGTTTGGGGTAGTTTGAGGAATGAGAGAGGGGCAGTTTGGGGTAGTTTGAGGAATGAGAGAGTGGCAGTTTGGGGTAGTTTGAGGAATGAGGGGGGGCAGTTTGGGGTAGTTTGAGGAATGAGAGAGGGGCAGTTTGGGGTAGTTTGAGGAATGAGAGAGTGGCAGTTTGGGGTAGTTTGAGGAATGAGAGAGTGGCAGTTTGAGGAATGAGAGAGTGGCAGTTTGGGGTAGTTTGGGGAATGAGAGAGGGGCAGTTTGGGGTAGTTTGAGGAATGAGAGAGGGGCAGTTTGGGGTAGTTTGAGGAATGAGAGAGTGGCAGTTTGAGGAATGAGAGAGTGGCAGTTTGAGGAATGAGAGAGTGGCAGTTTGGGGTAGTTTGAGGAATGAGAGAGTGGCAGTTTGAGGAATGAGAGAGTGGCAGTTTGGGGTAGTTTGAGGAATGAGAGAGTGGCAGTTTGGGGTAGTTTGAGGAATGAGAGAGTGGCAGTTTGGGGTAGTTTGAGGAATGAGAGAGTGGCAGTTTGGGGTAGTTTGAGGAATGAGAGAGTGGCAGTTTGGGGTAGTTTGAGGAATGAGAGAGTGGCAGTTTGGGGTAGTTTGGGGAGAGAGAGGGAGCAGTTCTGGGAGTGAGAGAATGGCAGTTTGGGGCAGTTTGGGGAGAGAGAGAGTGGCAGTTTGGGGAAGTTTGAGGAATGAGAGAGTGGCAGTTTGGGGTAGTTTGAGGAATGAGAGAGTGGCAGTTTGGGGTAGTTTGGGGAGAGAGAGGGAGCAGTTCGGGGAGTGAGAGAATGGCAGCTTGGGGAATGAAATATTAGCAGTTTGGGGCAATTTGAGGAGTGAGAGAGTGGTAGTTTGGGGTATGGGTGAATGTATGAGGGGTGGAAAGGCAGATTAGGGGAGCATCACACTGCAGCTCGAGGATGGACAGAATGTGGGACCTCAAGAGGGGAGGGAGGGAGAGAGAGAGAGAGAGAGAGAGAGAGAGAGGGAGAGATACTAAGAGCGAGAGAGAGAGTGACAGTGACAGAGTTGGTGGAGTGTCAGAGCGGCAGTTAGAAACACTTCATCATGTTCCTGTGGACCAGGAGAAAGTCCTGTAGCCTCCAGAAAGACTGTTAGATCAGCAACAGGTCCTTAAAGCGGGGCCCTGACGTCCTCACAGGAACAAAACAATTAAAGGTGTAACTGCAGGCCTCTGACTCCAGCCGCCATCTTGAAGCATTGTGTCATTGATTCACTTTAATTAGTTATTAGGAAACAAGCGCTGCACTCATGGATGCTTCGGACCAGACAAATCACTAGACCTCTCGTGCTTAATTGTTCCCATGACAGTGATGATTAACTGGGGAAAAAAAAACAACAAGATGGAAGATAATAAACGAATGAAAGTCAGGAGAGAAAAAGAAAAGCCAAGCAGATGCTTACAAATTTAAAATGTATATTATGGATCAAAGACGTTTAGGGAAACATCGTGGAGCATCAGAGAGAGAGAGAGAGAGAGAGAGAGAGAGAGAGAGAGAGAGAGAGAGAAAGAGAGAGAGAAAGAAAGAAAGAAAGAAAGAAAGAAAGAAAGAAAGAAAGAAAGAAAGAATGAGAGAGAGAGAGAGAGAGAGAGACAGAGAGCACATTAATAAATATAAACCTGTGGTCTTCATCTGCTCTGAATAATTATGGATTTTCCAAAAAATAAACAGAAATATCTTCCCTTCTAATGTAAAGTGGGTGTGGCTAATATTAGGAAGCATGTGGAAAAGTAGAAATTAAAAGCTAAACTAGCAAATGGAAGCTAATCCAGTGAGGGAATGTTAGGACTGAGTTGTGTTGGTCTGGGTTTTGGTTTGTTTCTTGTCTCTGTTGCAGGTCTGGTGATTGGGGCGTGACTTGAGTGCACCTGATGCTCGTTATAACTTCTATTTAAACATGGTGGACAAGTTCGACAGCGTGGCGCGCCAATTGTGTGGTGGTATTTTTTGTTTCACATCCATCCATCCATCCATCCATCCATCCATCCATCCATCCATCCATCCATCCATCCACCCACCCACCCACTCACCCACTCCCATCACACTTCACTTTGCAGGCATTCACTTGCATTTCATACTGATTGAATTTACTGATACTGAAGGCTTGACTGTTATTTTGGGTTAATTTTGTGTTGTAGTAAATATTATGTTGAAGTTTTTCCGCCGTGTCATCTCCCTTTATGTTGCATCTCTGAGCCAACAAGGTAACAAAGAGAGAGAGAGCTAGCAACAGATGTGAAAGGTGAGAAGGAATTAACGAATGCTAATCTAGTGAGTAAAAGCTCACAGGCACAAAGTTAACCCTTAACTAAAAAGCTAATAAAGTGAGTGAGAGACAAAGTTCACCTTGACAGAAACAGTGAAAGCTAATCTAGTGCATGAAAGCTAACCTAGCATCAGAAAGTTGATCTTGACAGAAAAAAGTTGGCAGTGACTATGTTAACGAGAGAGAGAGAGCGAGAGAGAGAGAGAGAGAGAGAGAAGCTAATTGAAATGAAAGCTAATTAACCTAAACAGATAATCCTCACAACCGAAAAAGCTAACCTAGCAACTGAAAGTGAGTGATAAGCTAGCTACACCAGTGTGTGAAAGCTAGTCTAGTGAGTAAAGGGATATTAAAGTGAGATAAAGTTAGCATCAGACCTGGAGAGAGTAGATGTTAGCTGAGCGAAAGCTGACCTAGTGAGAATCCAGTGTCAGGGAATGCAGGGAAGTCCAGGACGCACACGAAGAGCAGATCCTGAAGATATCCACACGACTTCCTGTATTTTTTTTTGTTGAATTTTTTTTCTCTCTAATTGTTTCTGCACTCGCTGGAGTGAAGATTCAGCTTCATCTTTCTCATCTGCAGGAAGTGTGTCTCTCTCACCAGGGAAAAGACACGCATTAAAGCCACTGCAATCATCACAGAGAGTGTAGGCCAAAACTGCACCCACTCAGAGGAGTGGGCGAGAGACACTGAGAGAGAGAGAGAGAGAGAGACAGAGTGAGAGACTAGGAGAGAGAGAGAGACTGAGACAGAGACTGAGAGACAGAGAGAGAGAGAGAGGGAGAGAGAGAGACAGAGACTGAGAGACAGAGAGGGAGAGAAAGCCATGCAGAGATTGTGTGTGTTTGCATCTCATGTGCAAATGGGTATTACAAGTGTGTGTGTCTCTGTGTGTGAGTATGTGTGTCTCTGTGTGTGAGTATGTGTGTGAGTATGTATGTGTGTGTGTGTGTGTGTGTGTGTGTGTGTGTGTGTGTGTGATCACCACACCAACTTCCTACTTCCTGTGAAGGTGATGGAGGCCATCAAAGCTGACACTTAGCTATCAGAGCAAACATGGTGAACACACAGGCACTGATGAAAAGTGTGTGTGTGTGTGTGTGTGTGTGTGTGTGTGTGTGAAGGCAGTGCCAGCTCTCTGATCTCCTCTCTCCAGTGAAGATAGCACCTTTGACATGGAGGTGGCAGTGAGAGCGGGTGTGTGAAGGGTTAAACTCGTTTCCGTCGGAGAATCTGAAGCCAGAACAGAGCATGTGTACGTGACTAGCGAGTCAATGCTACGCGCGGGTGAAGGAGACGCCGCTTTTTTCTCCTGACAAGCAATCCATCAGGAGGGACCGCACATGCACATACCTGTGCGTACACACACACACACACACACACACACACACACACAGAGTGAGTGATGGATGGAAGACAGTTTGCAGAAACAGAAAATGAAAATAAATAGCAGAAAGCTACAGTTAATGTTCAGACTGTGATTTTTCAGTTTGTTAAAATAACGCTGAGAAACACGGCATTGACTCAGGGCAAGAAGATCTGACCACGTCCACGCCCACGTCACACACTACACCGATCTGAGAGCTCACGATCATCCTCATCACATTTATTTATTTATTTATTTATATTTGTTTGTTTGTTTGTTTGTTTAATTTTATTCTTGCTTTTATTTGTAATTCTTCCCTGATTTTCTGTTTTCAATTCTTTCTTTCTTTTTTTTTTTTTTGCCATTCAATAAAAGAATCCTTGACAGAAAGAAGGAATTAATACAAGAAACAAAAAAGAAAAATAAAGAAATAAAAAAGCAAAGAAAAAAAAGACAGGAAAATCTGTTCTAAAAATACAAATATTGTATATAATGTTAAACATTTCTCAGAATGAAGGAATGAAAATAAGAAGAAGGAAAACTTTAAAATATGTTCTTTACAAGTATGCATAAAATATCTTGAAAGAAAGAAAGAAATTAAGAAAGAAAGAAAGTGTGTACATTCATGTATAACTTAACACTGAAGTTGATGTGTAGGTGTGTGTGAGGTGTGTGTGTGTGTGTGTCGTGGAGGTGTGTGTGATGTGGAGGTGTGTGTGAGGTGTGTGTGTGTGTCGTGGAGGTGTGTGTGATGTGGAGGTGTGTTTGAAGTGTATGTGTGTGTCGTGGAGGTGTGTGTGATGTGTATGTGTGTATCATGGAGGTGTGTGTGAGGTGGAGGTGCGTGTCGTGGAGGTGTGTGTGAGGTGGAGGTGTGTTTCGTGGAGGTGTGTGTGAGGTGGAGGTGTGTTTCGTGGAGGTGTGTGTGAGGTGGAGGTGTGTGTCATGGAGGTGTGTGTGAGGTGTATGTGTGTGACGTGTATGTGTGTGTCATGGAGGTGTGTGTGAGGTGTATGTGTGTGTCGTGGAGGTGTGTGCGAGGTGTATGTGTGTGACGTGGAGGTGTGTGCGAGGTCTATGTGTGTGTCGTGGAGGTGTGTGCGAGGTGTATGTGTGTGTCGTGGAGGTGTGTGTGAGGTGGAGGTGTGTGTCGTGGAGGTGTGTGTGAGGTGGAGGTGTGTTTCGTGGAGGTGTGTGTGAGGTGGAGGTGTGTGTCGTGGAGGTGTGTGTGTGTGGAGGTTCAGGTGGCTCAGACTGGAGGAATAAGGAACACGCTGCTGCTCTGATCTCTGTACTAATTAGACTGAAGTGTAGGAGTGTAAATAAAGCTCTCAGGATCAGCAGAGATCAGAGCTTCTCATCCCTGAGGCCGAGGCCGAGCGCTGACCCGAGCACGGGGTCGAGTCGCGTCCGTGTCCCAACTCACTGTCCACCAGCATGAGAGCCAGGATCAAGGAGTTCCAGAGGAAACCACTACAAGAAATACAAGAGGATAAAAAATATCTTCAGATCCTCCTGCATATTTAATCAGCAGAGAGAGAGAGAGAGAGAGAGAGAGAGAGAACTGGAAGGCAGCCTGTGTGAGGAGGAATTCTGGCATCCAATCACATCGCAGGAAAGCAAGCCAAAAGCACCGTCGAAATTAGCACACTCCGGTCATGAAAGGAAGAAACCTCTCTCTCTCTCTCTCTCTCTCTCTCTCTCTCTCAATCTCTCTCTCTCTCTCCCCCGCTCTATTCCTCTCTCTCAATCTATTTCTCTCTCTCTCTCTCAATCTCTCTCTCTCTCCCCCGCTCTATTCCTCTCTCTCAATCTATTTCTCTCTCTCTCTCTCTCTCTCTCTCTCTCTCTCTCTCTCTCTCTCTCCCCCGCTCTATTCCTCTCTCTCAATCTATTTCTCTCTCTCTCTCTCTCTCTCTCTCTCTCTCTCTCTCTCTCTATTCCTCTCTCTCTCTGACCGGTCCTGTGGTGATTAGTAATGGAAGTGTTACAGTTCTATGAGTCTGGATCTGTCGTTAGTCCGCTCGTGTGGGGTTTATGTGGAGTTTAGCGTCGGGTCGTGGGTTTAAACCCTGAGCCCAGTTTCAGCTCGGGCTTTTTCACCCAGTGAATATTTTACAAGATTTGATAAATATCACATTAATAATACAATAAAACTTTTCCTTTTTTCTTCTCTTCTGCTTTAAAAAAACAGCGGGAAAAAGTGCAGATTCGTCTGGATTACAAGCTGAGATCTGACATTCCGGTTTAAAAAAGAATAACAGAATAAAAGCAAAGAGAACGGGAAAGAGCAAAAGAAAAAAAGAAAGAAAGACAGCAAGACAGAAAGAAAGAAAGGGAGAGAGAGAAAGAGAGAGAGAGAGAAAGAAAGAAAGAAAGAAAGACAGAAAGAAAGAGAAAAGTTGAGGCTGAGGTGTTTAAGGTGTGATGTGAGTTCAGGTCTCGAGCTGATTTTTTTGAGATCTTGAAGATCTGGCAACCTGGTGTAGCCGCTGACGCTAGCATGTGCTGATTAGCCGTCACAGGGACACGGCGTCTCTCTCTTCAGCTTGCTCTCATTTTCTCTTTTTTTTTATCACACTGTGATTTTCCTTTTTTTCTGATTGTCTTATTTCCATAATCACTTCCCAGAAAAAAAAACGGCTGCTTTTTGTTGAGCTTTATATATTTATATACTTTATATATTTACTCATTTTGTCTTTTTTTGTCCAGCCAGTCGGTCATTTGGCGGAGTTCGGAGCCAATCATCCGCAGGAGCAATCTTATGCAGAGTGCCGTGAATGGCTTCATTTCCTGGACACGTGCAGATTTTTTTTCCCCTCTGCCTCATGGGAAAAATGGGCCGAGGTAATAGACTCGACTCGGAAAAAAAAAAATCCAAAACAAGCCACTGGGGTCCAGTTTGACTGGAGGCTCAGTAACAGCTGAACAACAGCATTTTCTTCGCAGCAGCTGAATGAAGTCAGGTAAAACAGCTCGCTAGCTCAAGATACACTCGCGGCCAGACGTTACGCGCTGGAATAGCTGCAGATGAAAGTGTTTGTAGACGTTCCTCATGAACACTGAACACCTGTCCTAGCGTTACCTGTGAGGATATAACGCACGATTAAACAGCGATCCTTCCCAAAGTCCTCCACGACAGATGGTGCAGAGAAAGTGCTTACTCAGGACGTCCACCGTGCCACGTCCACCGAACGCCAGAACGCCACAGCTCTTAACTTTTTTCCCTCAGACTGTAATGGAGATTTGACAAATTGGCAAGCAGGCCGCAAACATCTGTGTGTTTCCTGCAATGCATGCTGGGTTATTTACACACGCTACAGGGATTTTCTTCCCTCGGAATTCAAACAAAACAAAGTTACACAGCGTACACCAGCTACGACCTCGGATCTTAATTACGCTAACATCTGAGAAAAAGCCTAAAGTGCTAGAGGAGAGAGATAAAAAATGTAGAAGAGGTGTATGGTAAAATATGAGGAAGGAAGGAAGGAAAGAAGGAAGGAAAGAAAGAAGGAGGGAAGGAATGAAGGAAGGACGGACAAAAGAGAAAGAAAGAAAGAAAGAAAGAAGGAAGGAAAGAAAGAAAGAAAGAAAGAAAGAAAGAAAGAAAGAAAGAAAGAAAGAAAGAAAGAAAGAACAAAAGGAAGGAAGGAAGGAAGTGAGGAAGCATGTAAAGAAGGAAGAAAGGAAGGAAGAACAAAAGAAAGTAAGAAAGATCTTAATTACGCTAACATCTGAACATCTTGATTAAATAAGAGAAAGAAAGAGAAAGAGAGAGAGAGAGAGAGAGAGAATCTGAAAACCCTGTGTAGCTAATGAAGCTAGCATGTTCCGATTAGCCTGTAACACAGGACATGGTGTCTCTGCTCATTTCAGCTTTCTCTTATTTTCTATTCATTTATCACACACGCAGTGATTTTGGTTATAAAGTTATTGAGAGTTCCGTATATAACCCTCCATGAAGCCGTAATGCTACTTAAACATTAAAAATACGGTTAGCTGAAGCTAGCTCGTGATGATACAACCACTTTTTTTTTCCTAAATGGCAAAACAGCCTCAGATTTAAGAAAGTTGCCAAAAAATAAAACATATTTCACATAAGAACACAATTCTTTAAGGGAAAAAAATAAATGATGGAAGGTTATAAAAGAATAAAAAATCACCCATCTTTTATCAACATTATCATCACATCGCTAGAAGTTTATTAAACTAATTAACAGCCACTTCCTGTGCCACTGCTCCACTATCTGTACAATCCATTAAGCATTGTTAAGGGAGGAGGAGGTTCTTTTAAAGCGGCAGTATGTAATAATTTGCTCCGTCTGCTACAAGTCAGGTGAATTGTATAAACTAAAAGAGCCATGTTTACACACTGACTCCAACAAAAGAAGGAAAAGAATGTGCAGAATTCAGTTTAATTATGGATTAGATCATGGACAGATTGGGGCTGAAGCTAATTTCAGGGGCAGAAAAATCTAAAAAAAAAAAAAAAAAACGTGTAGTGCTTCATGTGTTCATTGGTTGTCTGTATCGTGATCTATGGTAGTAGTACTTAAAATAAATAAATAAATAAATAAATAAATAAATAAATAAATAAATAATAAATGCTGCAGCGCATCTTTAATGGTCCTGCAGCGTTGACTAACTGGAGGTGAATCTGTAAGGTCGGGATATTTAAAGATTTAAAGCGTGTCTCTGTTTGTTCCTGGCTTTGGGTTCAACTCGCCGACCTCGGAGGTTGGACCGGACCTCGGGGTGTCTCTCGGCATGCCTCCGGAGCAGCAGATGTGGCATCGCAGTAGGCCAGCTGCACAAGGCGTTACACACCCCGGAGCCCCCTGCTTCCATCTCCATCTGCCACCACGGAGCTACACACACACACACACACACACACACTACGACCTGCTGCTGGACTTCACCATTTATCAGACAGCTGAGAACTAGCATGTGCTAGCATGGAGAGGGGGCAGGATGCAATATGGCTGCTTCTGAGAGCTCCGTGATGATGAACTATCAGCTCCAAGAACCAAGAAACTTCGTCGGTTATTGAAAAAATCGAAAAATTGCTCTCGCACCATTTGGTTCTGATTTTTTTTCTCCAGTTGTTATTATACCACGTCCTGTATTTCATCAGTTTTGCTTCACTGCTACATTTTACAGGCAGTAAAAAAATCAGGCAGGACATGCAACAGAAGCACAGAAGCACATGGCTACCAGATTAGCGTCACTTGCTGTCTCACACATTGCAGAACAACAATACAGAGCTCCATGCTAATCACCATGTTAATTAATGTTAGCAAGTATCACCATGCTAATTTCATTGTTTCATAATGAGAATTTTCATATCAGAACATGAAAAATGGAAACTTCTGAAGATCTAAAGTCTAGATAAAAAATCAGATGAAAAATGGAGCTCAGTGATTGGTGGATGAGGATAATGGAGCTCAGGGATTTGTGGAAGAGGAGAATGGAGCTCAGTGATTGGTGGATGAGGAGAATGGAGCTCAGTGATTGGTGGATGAGGAGAATGGAGCTCAGTGATTGGTGGATGAGGAGAATGGAGCTCAGTGATTGGTGGATAGGGAGAATGGAGAATATTGGTCCTCAAATATAATAATCTCTGGTAAAATAACTCAGGTGAAAAATATTTGGTTGTTGGCTTTTAGTTATATGACCAGCAGCTATGATGTGAAAATGGAGAGCCAAATCGAGCACAGAACAGTCATCTTCTACTCTTAAATAAATAAATAATGCTATTAAAGAGGGCTAAAGGTCTAGCAACAGAGTCAATAAATTAGCAACAGTGTCACTCACCGTCAGCTTCAGGCTTTAGCAGTGTTTCAGATTTATGATTAAACAGTGGTGCTAAACAGTGCTAAATTGGAGGATATTAGCTTCTGCTGCTCATTAGCTAAACTAGCATTGTGCAAAAAAATGAAAATAAAAAATAAATCAGGCCAAAACTTCTTGTGCTACAGAAATCCATTCTGTTCCTTTAGCACAGAAGATTTTTCCGTTGTTGCTCAGAAAGATATGAAAGAAATTAAATCTAATTTAATTACGGCTTTTAATTAGGATTAAGTCTTACTCTTGTGTCGGAATAAACCGTTAACTCATAAAGTGTTCCAGCAGTGTTTGTTTTGCAAAGAAAAAATAAAATCCCCTCCAATGTTTCCATAAATCCGTCTAAGGGGAAAAGTCACCGGTTGCCATTGTCAGAATCCCCGCTGACGAGTCCATATTTATTTTTTTTTACCTGCCAGGGATGCCGCGTGCATAATCAGAAATGTTATTAGAAGTACAGCCACGCTCGCCTGTTAGTCCTGTTACCCGCGCTCGTAATAACTCTCAATATGCAAATGAACTCTGGGTAATCTATTAACGTCACTTCGATTTTATTTCAGCGCTCCAATTTAGCAGATCCTGACACATCGTCTCCGTACACGCGTTCATTTTGCCAGGAGAGCGCGAGGGAAGGGCGGAGGAGCCATGTGCCATCTGTCTCTCCGCCATAATGACTCGGTAATGAAGCCGCCACGAACGCCGGCTCCCTCAGGCCTCGAGTTTCACACAAACGACAACAAGGAAAAAAAAGAAACAACTTTCGCTTTATTCGCTTTTATTCTTCCATGTAGCAATTATTGTCATTCACACCTTTTCTTTGGAAAAAGAGGCGGGCCGAACGACTCAACGTTAATTACCATGAGAGTCGCTGAAAAACTCTCGTCGGTGCCAGAAGGCTTTATAATTCCAGCATATGTTCCACGGACCTGATGGGGGAATTCACTCGCTCGTCTCGGTCCTCGCGAGTCAAAGACCCCATTAGCGAGGAAACGGCTTCGCTAAATCCGACGAGATTTGTCCGATCCATGCAAATGACTCCTAATTCCCATTGTGCGTGGACCCACGTTGGTGAGTAACAGACTCGGATTTAATTGAGGTGAAATTGAAATGCTAGATAATCTCATGAATATACATAAGAGCACAGACTCCGAAAGCGTGAACCGTCTTTAATCCCGCTAACTTTAAGCAGTGTGGAGAATTCGTCAGGCCTCATATGGCTCGCTTGATTATTCATTTGCAGGAATCACTGATAGAGTTGATAGAGAGATTGAAGAGCTTTGCTTTATTTGCTGATGGCAGCTTTGCTTCATTGTCACACCTTTCTCAACAAGTTCTTTGTATAAATAAATAAAAAGTTTGATGCAATTAAAGTGTTTTACTTGTTTCATAAAAGAAGCTTTGTGTGGAAGTTTTTGAAGAAAATATTAACACAGATCGAAAGAATGAGAATGTTTCTGAGTGTGGTATTATTAGCTCTAAGGTTTAAATACACGATGTTGCCAAAAGTTTTGGGACGTCTGCCTTTAAACACACATGAATGTAATATGGAGTTGTCCCGCCCTTTGCAGCTATAACAGCTTCAACTCTTCTGTTTGAATCTCTTCCAGTTGAAGGTTTGGGAGTGTGTTCATGGGAATTTTCATGCAAATTTATGAGAAAAGAATCATGTCTTTAGGTGTATTAAAAATATCGCTAACATTAGCTAACATAGCTATCTGGCTTACTAGCTGCTAATAATAAAATCTCTTATATTAGCCATTACATTAATAACTAATATTAGCTAATCTAGCTAACTAGCTTTAGCTAACTAGCTTTAGCTTTTAGTTCTGTGGATATGATATTAGGTACCACATTATCCTCTGTGATCTGCTAATTTACGTTTACCACCAAATTAAATTTCAACAAAAATACACATGAAGCATAACGTTATTTACGTTAATTGTACCCTACAGAACTTACGTGAATTGTACACTCTGAGTCTCTACATAATTTTCTTTATTTATGTGCAGATTAGAAACATCCTCATGTCCTAATGTCACTATAATCAGCTAATGTAGCTAATCAGCAGGCTAACTGCTAATAATCTAGTCACATGTTGACAATCAGTGACGTTATAATGTTACCATAGCAACTGTAATTTTGTTCATCAGCAACTAGTCTAGCTAGCTAGTTTAAACCACACGATCTTTAGCTAAAATTAGACCGTCATCTGTTACTAATTTGCATACAATATGTGATTGGTTAAAATCCATGTTCTTACACGGTATAGTGACGTCATAACCTAGCGCTCATACATAGCCCCGCCCTCAAAAGTGTATCTTGTGTAGATTTTACACATTTTTAGCTCTGTATTAACAAAACCAGATGAGAAACAGAAATAAAACGGAGTTCAGTTTTTACACATCCGCCCTGATCTTCATTTTGTGGCAGAAACTGCCTGTTTCCATGGATATAAAAAAAGAACGAAGCTCTCGCAGCTACACAGTAATCCACTGCAGCATTAACTCTCGTGTGTACGGTTCTAAGCGTCGCCTACTTTTGTTTGAGCCACACGGAGCACTAGGAAGATAAGATAATGATGGAGATTATCCTGAATTTCCTCTTTGTTCGGCTCCATCAGCAGAGCCGAGGTCATCGACCACATCATCTTCCACCACAGGAAACTAAAGCCAAGACATAATGTTCTTTTCTCCTCCCAATTTTTTATTAAGCCGTGAGTCTTATCTCGCACTGGACACACAGCAACATCTGCAGCATTCAATAAATAAATAAATGGATTTTCCGAGACGGAGCGACGAGACGGAGCGCGAGACAAAAATAACGACACTTATCCCAAATTAACTGTAGCATCTGCGCTTTGTCCAGACTTTAACTTCAAACCAAAACACCACAACTTCTGCTTATCTTTCAGCTCTCCATCCAGCTAACTAACAAAAAGTTTTCCGTCTCTTCGTATCCTTCTGTTATGTTTAGCTTAGCAATGGTAATGCTAATGTCACGGTGTGTTTATTAAATAAGCAGCGAAGCGTCAGTTTGTGCTCTCGACTCCACAATATCCTTCCTGTCTAAGTATTTAAAGTTGTGAAAATGCTGTTGCTAGGCAACTGGAAATCGGAGGCACTCAGCATGAATTAGCGAACGACTCAGGCTAAAGATTTAGTTCATAGCTGTTAACTCTCGTAAGTGAAAGGTGCAGGTATCATCTTATAGTGTATAATTTCCTACATCTGCATGAACATTAGTGTGTTATTCCTTTGTTTTAAACTTTTCATCCCTTTATTAAGTTAACTTTAACTATAATTAAAGTTACAAGTTCCTGTTGTCACTCACATTATAGCAGCCACAATATATTGCCAAAAGTTTTGGGACACCCCTACACATCATTGAGTTCAGGTGTTGTTTTTCAGGGGTTGGGCTCGGCCCCTTAGTTCCGGGGAAAGGAACTCTTAATGCTTCAGCATACCAAGACATTTTGGACAATTTCATGCTCCCAACTTTGTGGGAACAATTTGGGGATGACCCCTTCCTGTTCCAACATGACTGCACACCAGTGACCAAAGCAAGGTCCATAAAGACATGGATGAGTGAGTTTGGTGTGGAGGAACTTGACTGGCCTGCACAGAGTCCTGACCTCAACCCCATAGAACACCTTTGGGATGAATTAGAGCGGAGACTGCGAGCCAGGTGAAAAGTTTTTTGGGACGTCTGCCCAAATGAGGTCTGGACTCTGTACAGGCAAGTCAAGTTCCTGGCTCCCTCAGCAGCTGAACTTTATTCTCTCTCAACAAAAATAGAAAGAAATCATAAAAAAAGTGTAAACTCTTCTGTCCTGAAGATATCGAAATGCTACCTCTTTCGGCACTGGAGACTCCTTCCAGACATGCTACATAAACATCTCCTTAAACATATCTTCACCCTGTGAACAAGCTGTTGCTATGGAAACCATTCAGTGCGCTACTGCCAGAGCTGCTGTTACAGAAAACTCATCAACTGACCAACCCAGAGTCCAGAATTAAACTACATACAACCTCCAAGTGTCCGGGATACAACCTGCCTCCGCTTTCAATATGGCACAAAGGCAGTCATGCGTGTGTGTGTGTGTTATTCACACTGGACCTGAGTGGCCTGCTCTTCAGCTTCCGGCTCATCATCGTGTGTGATTTATTTGTGGGTGGCATAAAGCAGATGGTGTAGAGCACCGGCCCTGATCCACACGTCTGTTCCAGCAATACGACACATTTTAACGCCTCGACACTCATGCCAGAAGGGAAAAAAAAGAAAAAAAAAGGAGAATTAACACCCACTTTACTCACCTCATCATTAAGTTTCGTTTCCAAAATCCTTCTCAATCCCATCAAATCTCATATTCTCCTCCTCTAAGAGTTTAACGCAGTCCAGCACTCTTAGCGTTAAATAAGTAAATAAATAAATAAATAAATGAATAAATAAATAAATAAATAAAGAAGGAGCCGAGTGTGTTAATGGGCTATATTAACATAATCAGATTGAACCCAAGAATTTGTGTCAGTTTGTTTCATTGTAAGAAGACATAATTTATTACAGCACTACTTATTATTCGCACACACACACACACACACACACACACACACACACACACACACACAAAAGTCTTGGAACGAAATAGGTTGTCAAAAACTAGTTAAAGCTCACGAGCTGGAAATGAATTAATGCTCGCTGAATATTTCATGCAAAAAAAAAAATGTTTTAATGACCTGACCTGGACCTGAATTGAACTTACATTGTGTGTGTGTGTGTGTGTGTGTGTGTGTGTGTGTGTGTTTGAGGGCTAAGCATTAGTTTGTGACTTCTACAGAATAAAAATGAGCTACAGTTTCTATAGTTACAGTTTCCTTCTTATAGTTTTTGACATTTAGATTATTTGAAACACGAACTAATTGACTTATTTACTTTTATTGCTTAGTCAGTGATTACTGAGATTATTAATGAGGCTGGTGAAGGAACGAGAGTTTATCTGATTTTAAAATAAGTGACAACAGGAATAAAATTAAGGTGTTTTTTTAATGTAATTATAAATAGGTAAAATATATGTTGTTTGTTAGGGAATTAATCAACATAAGGGTGGGGTGACACACACACACACACACACACACACACGCAGTAGCTAAAATGTTTTATCCATATAAGGTCTCGTCCTAAAAGCGCTGGCCAAGACATTTAAATAAATAAATAAATAAATAAATAAAAGCAAAATCCTAACATATTTTTTTCCTGCTTAATAGAAAGTCCCTCCTGGGACATGGTGTATATCAGACGTAATAATAATAACACAGACGGGCATTCCAGACGTCCAGAGTCTATTTTCAGACCGAACTCAATTTTCCCTGAAATTACAGCTCACAATTTTCCTTTTTTTTTCTTTTTTTTTTAGCAGTCTATAGCCAAACACATCTCCTTCCTCCACCGAGAGACGAAACCAGACATGAAACGTCTCTGAATGTGACACCGACTCTGTGAAGGACCTGTTTGTCTCTAGCTTCCTTGTTTTGTTTCGCAACTCGAAGAGCTTTTGACTCATCCCGTGCCTGTCTCCCAACACATAAATACTTTATGAGACCAAAACAAGTCAGGTCCGAGCCTAGCGAGAGAACGGCAGCTAATGTTTAATTAATCTGCAGCATGAAAAAGAAAAGAGCGAGTCACAAAAGGAGGGTTTTTTGTGTCGCTGCAGGAGTGCCGTGGCGTGTCACCCCGGAGCTCGTTATCTCCGACACGTCACTGTCAAACCCTGATAACGCCGTGGATGAGTTCAATCGAGTGCATCGCTGGCGGAGAGGGAAAACACATCCACACACACACACACACATGCACACACTTCGTTTTCTGTGTGTGTGTGTGTGTGTCGTTGTAGCTTCAGAGACATGATGGATTACAGTAAAAGTATGGAAGTAAATGTCGTGTCCAAACAGCCAAAGAAAGAAAACTTGGACCGTTTGCGTCCAGTCTATTAGTCAATCAAGTGCAGGAATGAAATAAATGAGAACTGTAATGCAACAAATTGAGCACAGTAATTATATAATGCGCGAATGCTCGGAGTTCTCCACTGCCACTTTATTACATTCACTGATCTAGCAAATAAAAAAACACCAGACTCAAGTAGTGTGTGTGTGTGTGTGTATGTGTGTGTGAGGAGGTGGATAATGCTGGGATTAGTGACATGAATATCTGGATTCCACGAGATCTGAACCCGCTATGATAGGATTTAGTGTGTTACGATATGCCACGACGTGTGATGTGGTATCATACAGTGCAATAGCATGTGATTTAATATGCTACCATATAACACAATGTGATGTGATGTGACACAGTGAGAGTGGACGTAGCTCAGAGGTTAAGGCTCTGGGTTACTGATCCATAGGTCATAGGTCAGAGGGTTTAATCCCTAGCTCCGCCCAGCACCCACTTGTTGGACCCTTAACCCTCTCTGCTCCAGGAGTGCTGTATCAGGACTGACCCTGTTCTCTGACCCGAACATGCTGCGATATCTGACCAAATCATTTCACTATGCTGCGGTGTGCATTGTATGTGAGTATTAAAGGCTGCTTTTTGTACAGTACAATACCAAATGATGCAGTGTGATTCCATATGATACACTACAACGTCGTATGGTATGATACGATACAGTGTGATATCTTATGAAGCATCGGAAGAGCATCTGATACAATGAGCTACAATATAATACAATGATACTATGATATAATGACATGATACAATGTGAAACCATATGATACAACAATGCAGGTTTTTTGTTAATTTGTGAATGACGATGATAAATCTTTTACAAATAAAACAGCTTGCTAACCTTTAATTATTATTTTCTTATTTGTTGAAATCCTGCCATATGTATTTATTTACGTTTCTGGCAATTGCCAAACACCTTTATCCAGAGTGACTTATAATTTATCTAATTTTTTTATACAATCGAGGGTTAAGGGCCTTGCTCAGGGGACCAGCAGTGGCAGATTGGAGGCCCTGAACCCACAATCTTCCGATCCGTAGTCCAACACTTTAACCACTAAGCTACCACATCTCACATCCACATTTATTATTTATTTATCTTTAATTATATTAAAAGATCAGATTTAATTTTTGCTGTTTATCTTTAATATCTAATTAGTCAATCACTGTAATCTTCATCAAATGACAAGTTTAACATCCAGAGCATCTAAATATAACTAGCAATGAAAAATTAAGTAAGTAAATAAATAAATAAATAAATAGAACTATTTTGTTGAGTGTATTTATGGAAACACATGATCTAGGCTCGGAATGGCATCACAGCAGCAGCAGCAGTAATCACGAGCTCCGAGTTGGGGTCGTGTCGATATAAAAGTCACGGCATGCTGCTGATGTTGCTTTGATAGAGATTTTAATAAATAATAAATGAAAATAGATTACACTGTAAGCCGGTAATATTTCTGTGCATTTCTTTCTCAGGATTTTTTTTCTCTCACATATTTTACATGTACATCTGTTTCTGGTCAGAAGTGCAATTATGTCTCTGACCTTTAACATCAAATTTCTATTCTTAATCCTAATGAATGTTTTTTTTTGCATTCTGTAATCAACAAAATGTTCCTGATTAACCCTAAATAAAGATCAGCATCTTCTGTAACATTTTTTTCACTTACTCTTGATTTCATCCGAAGCCGTGGTCCTTGAAGAGCTTTCAGAGCATGTACACGATCTCACTGTGGAAAGGTTTAGATCAGGAGAGAGAGAAAAGAAGAATTTCCCGAAACATTACATGTACCACAGAGCATTGTGAAGTCCATCATCATCAACAAGTGGAGAAACTGGAGCACCACAAAGACATCACCAAGGACAGGAGGTTCCTCCAAAACTTATAAAAGAATACAAAGAAACGGTATCATGGATCTGCCAAGAGACCTCCAGAAACATTCAAGAATATCTGCTTAGAGATATCAACAATCTTGTATCCATCACGTGTCTGTACTGTGGGGTAGGCTGACTAGACAGAAGCCTTTTCTTGTGAAAATGAAAGAAAGAGATATCCAGACTTTCCTAAATCACTTCACACCTTCTGGCTGAATGACGTCTGGTCTGAAGAGACTTCTCTAAAGCATTCTCCAAAGAGCACCTTATCTGGGGTGAAGCATGGTGGTGGCAGCATCATGTTATGGATCTGATTCTTCTCAGCTGGGAATCATGGACCATGGATCAAAACACCAAACATTTATTTATTCAATTATTTCGGATGAAACCTGGGGTTTCTGTTAGACCACTGAAGATAAGGAAACATTCCTTTCAGCATGATGAAGACCCAAAGCACAAGAACCAAGAAGAAAAATAACTGTAGTCAAAATCCAGATATAAATCCTAGCGAAAATCTGTGAAACGACTCGATGAAGGCTGTGAACATGAGATCCTCGCACACATTTTCTTCAATCTGATGCATGCTTGCAAAGAAGAGTGGAACAAAACGACCAAATCAGGAAGCTACGTTGATAGTCTTACTTAAAAAGTGCTGCATTACAAGCTAAAGGTGCATTAAGAAGGACGAACTAAGGGGTGTACTTACTTATGCAAACAGGTTATTATATGCTTAGATATTAAAAAATATCGATTTCTTTTTTGTTTGAATTGTCTTGGTTGCTATTACACAGTAAAAGGTGAAAAAGATTGGACGTGATTTCTCTTTTTTTTATTTTTACTGGTTGTGTAGACTTTTATGTCCACTGCAGATATTGTGTGTTGTGTTGTTATGTTTAAACAGCATGTGTTGTGTAATTGTGCGTCTGGTTGATCTCAGTTATGGATTAAACCGATCCACTCACCGACGGGTGACATTTCGGGCACCGAGCCCTGGTACGGCCCCTCGATGAACTGCGGCGGATTGTCGTTGATGTCCTGCACTTTGATGATGAACTCTGACGGAGGCTCCAGTGGCTCGTTGTTGTCCCGGTTGATGACCTGCGCCGTGAGCGTGTACTCCGCCTTCTCCTCACGGTCCAGCCTCTTCATGGCGTGGATGTCGCCCGTCAGGTCGTTGATGGCGAAGATGGTTCCTGCTCCTTCTCCAGCCAGAACGTACCGGATGTTCGTGTTTCCAACATCGAGATCCGTGTGGAGCTGCAGATAAAATAAATCATAACTTCAGGATTAAGTGTTCAGTAGAGTAACGGATAAAATCATACAGCGCAGGAAAGACAGATTACACGAAGTATAAAATAAACAATAAAATAAAGACAGACAGAATGTGAGACAAAGAGACAGACAGAAAATGAAACAGAGAGGGAGACAGAAAGTGTGACAGAGAGAGACAAACAGAGAATGAGGCAGAGAAATAGACAGGTAGTAAGACAGCGAGACCTATAAAGAGTAAGACAGAGAGACAGACAGAGAGTGTGACAGAGAGCAATGTGGAGAGAAAGACAGAGAAGGAGACAAACAGCAATGTAGAGAGACAGACAGGAAGTAGGGAAGAGAAACAGACAGAGAGTGAGGCAAGAGATAGACAGGTAGTGAGACAGAGAGACAGATAGAGTAAGACAGAGAGACAGATAGAGAGCAATGTAGAGAGACAGACAGAGAGCGATGCAGAGAGACAGGTAAGAAGCAAGGGATAGAAACAGGCAGAGAGTGAGACAGAGAGAGAGACAGAGAGTGATGTAGAGATACAGAGAGTAAGACAGAGAGGCAGACAGAGAGTGATGTAGAGAGACAGACAGAGAGTGAGGCAGAGAGACAGACAGAGAATGAGACAGAGAGAGAATGAGACAGACAGAGAGTTGATGTATAGAGGCAGACAGGAAGTAAGGGAGAGAAACAGACAGAGAGTAAGGCAGAGAGATAGACAGGCAGTGAGACAGGGCGAAGGAGGTCTTATCTAATCACACGATGCAGACTCCACACAGTTCACTCGCGGCTAAACCCCTCGTCCATCAAGTGAAGGCATTAGCGCTGGGATTGGAGCGGACTCTACAGTGGAGAGTTTCCAAAACGCTGGTGTTTTATCGTGACAGCTGAATTGCTCGATCTGCTCGGAGAAAACACTAAAGGCCAAACAAGGTCCTGAGTTTCCAGGCGATGTTTAGACTCTCCATCCTGACTGTCCATCATTCACTCCTTTATCTGTCTATCTGTCTGTATCTCTCCCTCCCTCTCCCTCTCTCTCTCTCTCTCTCTCTCTCTCTCTCTCACTGCCTCAGATTTTGACGTGAAGTGATAAATTATTTTCTTATCTTGTAGATTTACGAGCTCGGTTCAGTTTCTCTAACGAACATGCACAATTATGTTTTTCTTCATATGATACACAGAAAAAATGAGCCATATGGCGTCATGGTAAACAGTTTGATACAGTATATATATCACCATGCTTCACTTTACTAACAAAGGAACAGTAAAACATCAGTGCTACAGTAAACTAACACAAAAATGCTAGTTTTATTTATTTATTTTTAATTTATTGATGAAACGAAGAATAAAAAATATACAGTATATCATACAGTTATTTTCTGTCAGTGGTTAAAATGTAATAATCATATTGTATTATTTTTTTATAATTTTATTTTGTTTTTAAGTTTTATTTTATTTATTTATTTATTTCCTCTCTTTTTTTTTTTAATGTAGGCAAATATTCTGGGGAAAAAATGCACCAACAACAGCTTTGTGTTTTAAATTAATTAAATTAAATTAAATTAAATTAAATTAAATTAAATTAAATTAAATTAAATTAAATTAAATTAAATTAAATTAAATTAAAAATAGAAAAAATAAATAAAATGAAATAAAATTTAAAAAAATAAAACAATTAAAGGCTATTAAGATGATGAAAACATATGATGTGTGAATGAGCGCGAGTCTTATAATGTAGCCATGTGACTAGAGGAACGACAGCTAACTAACTCAGCTAGACAGCTAGATAATCACTTTCTGTGGCAAATAACCAATAAAAAGCAAGTAGGAAATAAATAAAGGGATGTGAGGTGATTAAGTGTCCTGATTTATATTTAGCTGAAAAGATTTTTAATAAAACTGTCAGCAGTATTCTATAAATTCAGCATTACAGCTTTAAAACTTTCTTCTGTTTTTATGTAAATTGTTTACAAACGTTCTTTCAGTGTGTGTGTGTGTGTGTGTGTGTGTGTGTGTGTGTGATCCTTATAAACCTGCTCTATGGCATTACATGCATTTTAATTTAATCAGTGTCTTTAAACAGTAGAGGAAAAAAGAGAGGAGATGAAAATAAAGTAATTAGAGAGAAAAAAAAGAAAGTTGTAAAATAAATATAGCTGAGTTTTAGAAACCTAATTAGCAATAAGTCATCATGGCATTTCATTTGCTTATTTATTAGGAGAATTTCAGCACTAACGTTTTCAGCATGTAGCATCTAGGTGCTGGTCAGCGGGTTTCACTGCCCTGGGTTACAGACTCTCTTATAATAAGGTCAAAGGTCACAAACAGCAAAATCCTGAAAGTAGAAAAACACACTGACCATATAAGGTCGAATTTAATGTAGCGTTAGGACATAATTACAGGCGTAAGTGCTATTCAGGGGTTATGTAAGAGCCTTACAAAGACGTGCGGTGTTTCTTGAGTGAGGAGTCCAGCGCCTCTGATTAATAAAGTTGAATATAACTACAATACATCACGCTGTAAATGATGTTTTGGCTGTAAATAACCTCACACACACACACACACACTCTGTGGAAAGGCATTCAAGGCCATTAATAATTAAAAGAATACGACTCTATAAACTAAATAATAGTACTCTCCCTTTACAGTCCAAGAAAATGCACAATATCACCGTCACAGACCTGATTTATCTCACATAAGTTCATTATTTATGGATGAAATGCTGAATGAAGTGAAAGTTTGTCTGTAAGCCTAGCAGATGAGCGCTGGCTCAAATTATCCTTCACACCGTGAGCACATTTTCTTTACAGCAAAGAGCATCGAATTAACAACACTGACTTTATTTTATTCTTTTTTTTTTAAATCAAAAGAGTGAATTAAAAAGCGTGATAAAATCTCCTTCATCCCCTTCGTTTACAGTCTCGTGGCTTTAATGAATAATGAGAATGGAAGCCATTTTGATTTTGCTCAATTAAATCACTGACTGACGTGATCGATACAGCTAACATTGTTCATGCAGTTAGATTCCAGTGATCTACGAGACTCCTATTAGATTTATTTCTGTTTTTTTGAGACATTATTTTCAATTTAGTTTGCATTGTTTCATTCATATTTCATCATATCTTGTTTTTATGTGACACCATATTACATTTAACAGCAAAATAACCCGGTTTTATTCTTCAGTCAGTATTTCCTATACCAAAATGTTAGTTTTTTAAATTTTTCAGCTAGAAAACTCCATCTTGAATGCTTATGATGTTAATAATCTTAAATGTAGAGATAAAATCCATTTATTTAGCCACATAACCTGACCCCATGTGAATATTTTGGACTTGAGAAGGTTTGAATATCTATGAGGCGTGACACACAGTGATATGATGGGGATGTAGACTACAACAGGAAGCCAAACGATGGAATGGGGATTTTCTGTGTCAATTAATAGCGATGATACCATTTTAGCAGCTTAATATCACAAAAAACTGGGAAGATAAACAGAATCATGAGGCATCTTCAGGGACTACAGAGCAATTGAGTAAAGAAAGCTGTATATATTTTTTTCATATCCTCTCTAAATTAGATGTGAGGTCCCACAGAAAGGGGGGGGGTCATTTACAAATTTTGACGATGCTCAGCACTTGTCTGAAACGTGACCCAAGACGTCGGCCATTAAGATATTAGCGAAGGTGTTTTTTGTGTGTAATTTTATATTTTAAGGACATCCAGTTCAGCAAACTTCAATTCCATTTCCTGGCCTAGAAACCCGGCATCCTGGTGGGATTTCGGACACTGGGGAACACGGTAACAAGGCAAATGTGTGCGAGAGCCGGAATCCAGACATCAAGAACCCGGCGCGCTCGTTTCATAAGCGCATTTTCATGCATATGTTGTCTCGGAGGTGCTGTTCTCAGACACTGACAAAGCACATTCGCTTAAATTGTCACACCTTGCACTTTTGTTCTCCTAATTGTGCCATCATTCCATATGAAAGATCTATCTCATTAACACGGCAACTTCACAACAATCTCGGCTCTATGAAAACCCTTTAAATGAGTCCAAATTAATGATGCACCTTCTCCTCACTCTGCTTTTTTTCTCTTCTTTTCCTCACACAGAGCTATTCTTCCTTCTTATATATATATAGAGAGAGAGATATATTAATCTGCAAGATCAGCATGCTCAGGTGCTGATTATTAATCAGAGGGAAAATAATCAAGCATTAATAGTTGATATCACACAGCTCCTTTTTCTGCAGCTTATTAATGTTGGCCTTCGAGCCTGCACTCGCACCAGATCTTTCAATCTCAGTGTACAAACATTCAGGTTAAATCTCCGCGCTCGAGGGGGAGAGCTTCTCCGCTAGGTCATTATCCAGGTTGCCTGGGCAACATCGCACGCTAACTCTTGTATTTCAAAACGATTCGATCGAACATCAGAGAAAGAGGAAGAACACAGGCTCTTCTCTTCTTAACCTTGATCACAAGGTTACTAAAACTTTACTTTTGTCACTGCGAGGAATTAAGAACGCCGAAAGTGAACAAGGAGAACAGTTCCACATAAATCAAGCCGGGACTGAAAATGCTTTATTTGCCACGGGGGAGCGTGTCTCTCCGTAAGAAGCAGCATTTAAGCAGCTCACGTCTGTTCATTAGCGCCGGTGTGAAGCAGAGAAGACCTAAATCTGCCTACGCGCCGGTGCAAAGCAGTTTAGCGAGTGTGTCATTGTGTTGGTTGCGTGAGAACAGCACTAGCTTTTTTATCGTCCTTCCCGCCGCAGAGCTCTCCAGGAGAATTTACTGTCAGCTCAGGAGGAAATATGACAACCGACGCCATCGGAGCGGCTTTACGACGGCACGAGAAGCAATCAGCCGGCCCTTAACGAGCGACTCTCCAGCCTAACGCCTCGTGTTAAGCCCTGCACGCCGAATTAACGACTTTGCTTCTTGTCAGGGGCAGAACGAGTGTTCAGGGTTCCTGACTGGCTGTGGGGGTGATGGTGAGGGTGACGGTGGAGCAGAAGAAGGTCCTCATCAAACCACGATGTAAAATCATCACACTCACCACTCCGCCTCATACTGCATGCTGACGCTCCACCTGAGGCTCGATTAGGCTTGGATTAAAGCTCGCTGCCTGCTAAGTACCATATGATCCTGTGTGTGTGTGTGTGTGTGTGTGTGTGTGTGTGTGTGTTTGTGTGTGTTTGGCCTTTCTGTTCCGTAGCTGCACTCACTCCCATTCCCTGCTAATGCAGGAGGAAATCTGACTAGCTCCAAGACCAGCTGGATGAAAGATGAAAACATCTCATGCAGAGATGGTAGATTTTTATGAAAGCTAAGCTGCTAGCTTCACCTCAGAGGTGGGTCACATACACAAATGTTTTCTACAGCAGCACTTTCCAATATTTGGATCTGAAGATGGTCGTTTTTGTGGAGACAGTTGTAAAGGAACCCATAACTATCCAAAGAACCCAACAGGAACCAGGCAAACCTGTCACTGACTGGCGTTTAGGCCTCTAGCTTCTAAGGTAAAGAACCTTCTTTGGATGTGAGAGGTTTTAACTACAGTGTTTTGTAAAAGGATTCTTTCTTAAGCCTTTTCTTGTAGGGATTTGTGATGCTTCTCAAGAGAAACAGACTGATCAGGAGACCTGGAGAACATCACATGGTGAACGAACCAGGGTTCATCTGCACTGTAATTTCGACTGTGTGTACTTTACTTTATTTAGAGACGATTAAAGCAGCAGTGTGCGACAGTGAGGTCGTGTCCTCCAGTCTGAGGGAACCTCCAGCAGCGTCCTGCATCCTGGGTTCCAGATATTACCAAAACAGTGTGAATTAAAGGAGCTGATGATTCATCGGCGTTACATGAGACGCTCATCTATTCCTGGAATCAATTTCCTCCTCGAGTTTGTCCTGTGGGAAAATGATTTAATCTCAGAGACGTCTTCTTTATCCCTGACAAAAAAACATGTAGATTAATGAGCTCGAGCATGTTGTGACGGCTTCATGACATCGGCTTCACATGTAATCTGCAGCTTCACTATCACTTTATTTATTAATAAATTACTTAATCAAGTCATTTCCTTATTTATTTACATTTTGTGGGGTATTTTGTTAGAGGCAGTGTGGATTAAATAGACTTTATTTTAGATATAAACAAACACACAAAATAAGATGTAATAATAATTAATAATACATGTATATTATTATTATTATTATTATTATTATTATTATTATTATTATTATTATTAATAATAATAATAGTAGTAGTCTAGTTAGTTAGTTAGTTAGCTCAAGATAATTTTATTATATTTTGACCCACCATTTAATTATTTACACTTCTGATTCATTATTTATTTATTTATTTATTTATTTATTTA
Organism: Hemibagrus guttatus; assembly: GCA_033459395.1. Lineage (NCBI taxonomy): Eukaryota > Metazoa > Chordata > Actinopteri > Siluriformes > Bagridae > Hemibagrus > Hemibagrus guttatus. The sequence goes on from JAUCMX010000026.1 coordinate 17,700,683, forward strand.
TTTATTTATTTATGTTTATTTTTTATTTTTTTATTTGTTTGTTTGATTGAGATAATCTTAAATATTATTTCATAAAATATAAAGAAATATTACAATTTTATATTATTATTTTAATGCACTAACAAGTTGCTTTTATTTAATTTATTTTATATAAAATCTTGTTCTTTTTTTGTAGAGAATGGCAATGAATAATGAAATAATGTTGGTAATTTTACTGTAAAAAAAACACAACACGGTGTCTCTCTCTGTCTCTCTGTCTCTCTCTCTCTCTCTCTCTCTCTCTCTCTGTGAGATCTGGTGTGTGAATTTTCCATCGTGAGATCTCAGCCAGAAATCAAAGCGCTAAAAAAGCGCAGAAGGATGAAACGTAGCATGTTGTCTCAGTGCTTAGCGTCCTGATTAGCCTACCTGTGTGTGTTGGATTGACTTTCATCAGGTCCAGATGGAAGCAGTAGCACGTCTTATTTGATACAGGACGTATCAAATAAGTAGCGTTAGCTTAGCACAGATGGCACAGCTTGGCCTCCTGATTCATGTTACGTCGCCCCCCTGAGCTGAAGACTGTAGAAGTGAATGAAGTGTGTCATGCTGGAAGATTCGAGCTGCTTCCTGCGTTATAACATGCTGCGCTTTCACACAGGCAAGTGACAGCAGCGTGAGCAACACGTCACCGCCTGTGACCGCCGGCTTCTGGGACCAAAACCATCCAACCTCCATCCAAGATCTGGCCCGACTCGACCAAAATCCATTTATCTAGAGCTCCCTGATTGTGCCTTTATTTGTTTATTGTTTGTTTGTTTATTTGTTTATTATTAAACCTCTGTCAAACCTGAGATGTCTTCATGAGAAAGTTAAATGCACTGACCACACCTTTAACCTGAACCTTTTTTTTTCACTTTTATTGTGTGTGGTGTTACAGAATTTCAAATCCTGTTCATTTGCTAATAGTTTCTGCCATGCAGAGGTCAACGCTATTACCCATGTAACCCCTCTTACCCCGTAACCTCTCTTACCCCCGTAACCTCTCTTACCCCCGTAACCTCTCTTACCCCTGTAAGTTCTCTTGCCCCTATAACCCCTCTTATCTCCGTTATCCTGGATCCTATACTGGTCCTTATCCTGGACAAGTGGAAATTTCCCCACTGTGGGACGAATAAAGGTTTATCTTATCTAATCTTATCTTTAGCTCTCTTACCCCTGTAACCCCTCTTACCCCTGTAATCCACTTATCCCTGCAACCTTTCTTTTCTCTATTACCCAGTTACCTTTCTTACCCCTTTAATCCTTGTAACCCTGTTACCTCCATTACTTCTGTTACCCCAGTTACCTCTCTTACCCCTGTAACCCCTATTACCTATCTAACACCTGTTACCCCTTTAACCTCTCTTACCCCTGTAAACCCTGCAACTTCTTACTCCTGTTACCACTGTAATCACTCTAATCCCTTTAACCCATTATCTCTCTTACCCCTGTAACCTCTATTACTCATGTAACTTCTCTCACCTTTTATCCCTGTTACCCTGTTACCACTCTTACCCCTGTAACTCTCTTACCTCTCTTACTCCTGTTTTCTCTCTTACCCCTGTAACCCCTGAACCCCTTGTTACCCCTCTTACCCTGCAGCACTGTTGAATTCTCCATTCTAATTGGTCAGAAGCTGTTGATGAACTTTATAGGACAGCAGTTCTGACAGTGTTGCACCTTCTGACCAATCAGAATCAAGAATTCAGCAGCTCTGTGGTGTAATCTGTGCTTTTGGGATCTAAGGGTTTGTTTTGAGGAGCAGTGAGGAGTTCCTTTCTGTTCCTGCGTCTTTTCAACATTTAGGGTTCTGCATAAAACTTTCCTCCAGATGAACAAAAACTTTTTTTATTTTTTCACTCAGATCAGCTTTAACTTTGATATCATGTAACAATAAAGATTAAATATCTCCATGTTTTCTCCTGCCGGGTCCAAAATTCTCAATTGGAGAACCCTATTTAAAGCAGTTGGACAGAACTCTCACACGGCCGCCAGCGGGGTTTAAAGACAGCTTGTCGGGGTCCGTGTTTGTGTTTTTTTGTTGTTTTCTTGTGTATCTCTGCAGTTTGGCTCGGTCATTAGCTATGCAAATAACCTCTCTATCTCTCTTTGGCAGATGCGCCCTGCCTGGTGTTCTGGTGTAGCTGAAATAATTACGTGCTGTTCCCCGACGTGTCACTCGTCCGTCCCTCCCGGAGGTTCCGTGGACAGAGGAAGTGTTTCCGCTGTCTACTACAATGTGGAATTACCGAGAGCTGTGTTTTAACATGTCACGTTGAGAGCAGACGGATTCTGGCAACGAGAGAATCTTTTGTCTCTTTGAGCTTCTCAAGACTGGTGTGTGTGTGTGTGTGTGTGTGTGTGTGTGTGTGTGTGTGTGTGTGTGTGATGTTCTCAGCCTCGTACGTGACATTTTGTAGTAGTGGAAGCTTATAGTACGGCTCATCAAGCATGAAGGATGAAAAAATTAACAAACAGAAGTAAAGGAGGCGCAAGCCGCAGCTACACCGTGCCACTGTTACAGCCTTCATAAGGGCTTCATAACACATGCATGAGCACTGAATAGTACATTAGCATGTACAGAGAAATTATATATAAACATTCATGTAAATAATCCTGCCTCTGTGGGGAAAAAAGTATCTACAAGCAGCTGAGAAGATCAAGTTTTATAAATGAGTTGCACTTTAGTCAATCCTTATGACACTCTTATGTGTGCTGTAATGTCATGTACAGGAGAAAAATCAAAATTAAAAACCCTAACCCAACAATCCTAACCCAAGCCCAACAACCCTAACCCAAGCCCAACAACCCTAACCCAAGCCCAACAACCCTAACCCAAGCCCAACAACCCTAACCCAACTCTAACAACCCTAATCGCCCTAATCCTAACAAATCTAACCAGCTTAACCCTCCTAACCCTAACAACCCTAACTCTAACCACCCTAACCCTGACCACCCTGACCATCCTAACCCTGACCACCCTAACCCTGACCACAGAAAACCCTAACCCTAACCTCCCTAACCACCTTAACCCTAACCCTTACCACCCTAACAGCCCTAATCACCCTAATCCTAATCACCCTAACTATAACAGCCCTAACAATCCTAACTCTAAGCACCCTAACCCTAACCTAACCCTAACCCCTAATCCTAAGTCAGAGGTTCCAGAAGAATCTAAAGAACCCTTGAGGAACCATTTATGATGTGAATCTTAAGAATCTGTGAAGCTTTAATGGTTAAAGTAGAAGAGTCTTAAGAGTTGAAGAATGTTCAACTTGTTTTCTTCGTCATCCTGCGAATTTCTTCCATTCTTCTGAAGAACATGTTTAAAACGTTTTGAGGATTGAAGAAGAACGAAGTGAATTAGAAAGTTTCTTTTTTTTTTTTAAAAAAAGTGTTGAAAACCGAGGGAGGTTGATGAGAACCTGAGCAAAATTAAACACAACAATGAAGATAAACAAATCAGTCAGATGATGATGATGAGGAGGAGGAGGAGGAGGAGGATGCAGGAGTTAAACAGAGAAACAGAAGTGAACACGATTTAAATTCATTAAGTGTATTCTTCTTCAAAGTTCCAACAGTGTTCCAGAAAAACAATCAGTGAGAGTTTGTTTCAGAGAACCGTTCTCTTCTTGAGGATCCAAGAATTTTGCAGACCGGAGAACAGAAACAGCCGAATGAGGGCTTTACATGGAGGATGAAGAGCCAGAAATCAGAAAAATAAACCATACGCAATGAGTTCTCTGGTAGAACCCTCAACTCCACAGCACATGCTTTCCATGAAAGTGAAAGGTTCCAAATAGAACCATTTGAAAAAAAAAAGAAAGAAAGAAAGATCCAAAATCCACACACAAAAATGTTTGTTTAAAATGAATTTGTTTGTGCCTCCGAAAAATAATTAAAGGGTCTAAGATCTAAGTAAAAACCCTTCAGACATTCAAGAACTGGACTGATTTACAGAACCCTTAATCATTTTTTGTTATTAAGACAGAACCAAAAACCATCTAAAGAACCAATAAGGAACTTTATTTTATGAATGTGAATATGCATAAAATTTACAACCCCTAAAGGTTCTTAGTTTGATTTTTTTTAAAGGTTCTGTGTCAATCTCTACAAAACAACTTTAAAAACCCAAAAGCATAAAACCTTCATTTATTTATTTATTTATTTATTTATTTATTTATTTATTTATTTATTTATTTATATTCCTTTGCTACAAATAATTACAAGCTTTTGAAGACTTGAGGGAATTTAGCTTTAACTCTTACGGTTCTATAAAGAACCCTAAAATGCATGATTTTCCCTTAAAAAGACATTCAAATACACTCAGGGAACCTGTAATTTTTTTCTAAGGGTAAATACTAAAAAACAACAGCAACAAAAACAAACCATAAGGCTTCTTTGGGTCTCTGGCAGAACCCTGATAGGGTCTATGTGGAAAACTGCATCAGAGGATTTTCATTAAAAAGGTTCCAAAAAATAATGCACTTTAGAAAGCTAGAACCATAAAAGATCAAATACGACACGGGTCTCAACTTTTCTGATAATGAGTGGCCTTAAAAATTTTTATGCAGAAACCTAAAGGGTTTCTCTTTATAAAATGGTTCCAGGTGGGACCCCTTAGGAAAGCCAGAACCATAAACTATCCGAAGAACCAACCCCCCAAACACACACACATACGGAAAAAACAGAAAAGGGTAAACGATCTTCAGAACCCTTTCAGCAACCTTTCTTTTTAAAGTTCTACGTAAGTTCTAAAACAAAGGCTTTCTAATTCAGGTTTCTAACAGAACCCTTGTATAAAGCCAGAACCGTAAATCAGACAAAGAACCCATGATAAAATCAAAGCTGCAGTTACTTCACACTTCAAGAGATAAAAATACACCGTTCCCTTTGTTTAGAGTGACAGGTGTGTGTGTGTGTGTGTGTGTGTGTGTGTGTGTGTGTGTGTATGTGATGGACAGAAGAATGGATGAGTTGTGAAGGAAAAATTCCACAGCAGTCATCAATCTCGGTGCGACTCGTCGTCCTTCACCACGACTCGTTTATTTATTCAGCACCTGACGGTTTTCTGCTTAATGACCGAGTTAATGATCGTTTTCTGGAACGTTCTTACAGACGTTAGAACCGTCTGGTTTAAAAAAAGAAATAAATAAATCGCAGTAAATAAGACAGTCAGGATCTACGGCTCGTCTGAGTGAAAGAGATTTCGCTCGACTACTTTCTGAGAAACAAAACTCGAGAGGTGAAGTTCGCCGTGACAACCTTTGATGTTAAAAAAAAACCTTGTGTGAAAGTCTGGAAGTGTTTCATAGGCTTGAAGAAAAAAATTTAAATGTGACAGACAGACAGACAGACAGACAGATAGACAGGGAGACAGTTAGATAGACAGAAAGATAGATGACAAATAGAGTGATAGAGTGACAGATTTTTTAGAGGGAGTGAAAAGGTGATAGAGGAAGAGCGAAGAGAGAGATAGAGATAGAGGGGGAAAGAAGAGAAAAGAGAGAGAGAGAGAGAGAGAGAGAGAGAGAGTGTAAAATAATATCTGTAAATCTGATCAGTTTAAAATATGTGGAGATTGTTGAAGCAGAGGAACCTGAGGGACTACACTGAGTTTGTTGGAAGTGGCCTGAGAGTTTAGAAGTTATAATATTCCAAATTCTTCAACGGAAGTAAATGGAATTTTGGCCACTTTGAGTTTCCGTAATGGGAAAACCATAATTCCAATCAATCAGTCAGAGTACACTACATTAGAACAGGCTGGAGGTTTAGGATGAGTTTGGATCATGAAGGAGAGTATAGAAATTTTAGGTCTCATCATCATCATCATCATCATCATCATCATCATCATCATCATCAGCATCATCATCATCATCATCATCATCATCATCATCAGCATCATCATCATCATCATCTCACATCTCAGGTTTAACCTAGACAAGTCATCTGACTCACGCAGCAGGTGTGGCCTCGACAATGTCAGTGATTCAGGTGTTAAATGATTCATTAAGTGACTCAGTGATTCATTAAATGATTCAGATAGTACTAGTGTTCACATTCTCGTTCACATTAGAGTTCTATTTTTTATTTATTTAAAATTTATTTTATGGGCAAGCGATGTTACTGGTAGAAACTAATCTTTTATTGATTTTATTGACGCTAAACTGGTGGCCATAAGCTTCTATGACTCAGCTACCTTAGCCTAAAGTGTCTCAAGAGCAAATTTACTCACAGAGACGGTAGATATTTAATTTTTAGAATAAACTTTTTCTTTAACGTTATTTATCTGATTGTTATTTACAAATTTATTTAGACTTTAGAGATTGGGAACGTGACAGAATTTTGCAATATAATCCTGATCTCTTCATTCAAACCCTCAAATATTTGACTTTTTTTCTTAGTGTTGTGTCTTCTGTTTGTTTTTTTCCATATGCTTCTTTTTTATTACTTGTGATGCTTTATTTCATCCTCTGACATCTCACTGTACACGATGACTTTAATCTGTGAGAATAGAGTAAGATTTCTTAAACTCTTTACACTGCGCTGATGGAGTGTGTGATGGTGTGTATGATGGAGTGTGTGATGAAGTGTGTGTCTTTCACCTGTGTGTTTATCATGTCACCTTGAACAGTTCATGTTAAAGTCAACAACAAGGTGAATTTGAGAGAAATTCTTCTTTCCTGAAAGCATTCAGTGATTGCTAGGAATTGGGAGGCAGTTTCTTTTCCTCCCAGATTCAATATAAAAAAGGAAAAATAAAGGAAAATAAACAAGAAAACAAGAACAACATGAATTCATTACAAATCTAATCATAGTGGAGTAATACAGTCTTAATATTAAGAAAAACAATTTAGAGTACTTTGATTTTAAAATTATTTTAGGCTTATTTTAAAATTATTGAGTTAATTTCACAAATCAAAATATCTTGATACATTTTAATGATATTTGTTTTGTAACTAATCTTAATGTTATTATTACCTTTCTGACTTTATTTGATAAAAGAATCAACAAAAAATAAAAATACATGAGAAGTAACATCTAAAAATATTGTATATTCGTTCATTTATTTAAAAAATAATAATAAAATGATTAATAAACAATTTAATAAAATCATAGATTATTTATTTATTTATAATTTGTATAAATATTTGTAAATATTTTTTTCTATATATATATATATTTTTTTATTTAGCCTTAATACTTTGTTAAATGCTCTTGCCTCTATGGAATATTTTATACTAACATATATGAATAATTAATAATGAAATAATACATTAATTATTGTCCTATATTCACAATAATACACAATTATTTGTTTGTTTGTTTTTTTTCCTAAATGAAGAAGTCATTAGAGAAATGAATTAAATTTTGTGTTGTTGTGTTTCTTTGTGATTTCAGCGCTCGTCGTGCTGCTGCTTCACATTTCCTGTGTATAACTCAATTTTTATTCTGTGCGTGTGCGTGTGTGTGTGTGTGTGTGTGTGTGTGTGTGTGTTTGTGATGACTGCGATCGGCTTTAAAGAGATTTAAAAGAAGAGACTGATGGAAAGAGAAGTCGAGAAGACGAGTGTAATGAGATAATTAGCAGGGGGAGATGAGTGATAATTCTTTTATATTCAGCCATCTTGAATATGTTGTTTCATGGTAAACACGATACGCTTAATTAGAATGAATCATTGAGCTTCTGACTGTTGTGAGAACATTTGCTGTTACTGCCGGCTGTTTGCAGTGTAATAATAATTTATGGATTTCTACAATAATTTATCGTATACATCTGTTGAAGTCATGAATAAGTCCCTGGTTTTGTCTTCTTGGCTAGAAAATTAGGCGTGTACATATTTTAGCGCCAACACACACGAGTGCTATTTATTAGCTAGCACTTTATCGATTCCTGAGACAGGAAAGTCTCAGAGACTTGGATTCCTGAGAAAGGAAAGATGGAAATAAATATGGATATCTGACGTGGGAGGAAAAGCCCGAACTGTGCATCTTAACATATTCACCAAAAAACACACAAAATACCAGGTGTAGCGAATACAATGCAGGAGGAAAGTAATACCACCCACACACACACACACACACACACTTGGAGGAAAACAATGAATATATAAATACTGTTCTACTGAGAAAACTGGATTAAGAAGTATAATATACAGTGAGCTGGAGGTTTAGCAGCTATACACACCGTCTACATACACTGCGATATAATGAAATGACACACTGGGACACGATGATGTCACTTATATAGCAGCGGTAAACAGTCCTTCTCTCACCGGACTCCCTCTCTCTCACTTTCTTTATTCACTCTTCTAAAGTTAATAATATTTAAGATTTTCTGAGAAATCTCCTCCGCCCTGAAAACCTTCAGCTTCACCTCTGACTCTAACACAGTGCTGAAACTGGAGACTCCTTCCACACATCACACAAATATCTCCTTACTTCAAGAAACTATCATTCTTCACCATATCCATGATTACACGCCTATTTTTAATCATGTAAAAACAAATAATTCTTTAATGTGGACGTACCCATCCATGTGAACAAGCTATTACTATGGAAACGATAGCTACGTCATTGTCAGAGCTGTTGTCATAGAAAACTGGTGCTGACCAATCAGATTCAAGATAGTGCTATTAAATTAGTGGTATTAAAAAAAAACAAAAAAAAAACACCTCTGATCTTGTAAAGTGGTCACAGTATAAACATACAAAATAAACACACATACAAAATAAATAAAAAACATATATATCAACGAAAATATCGAACAAAAAATGGACAAAAATCTTTTACAAAATAAAAAATAAATTTTTATTACATTAACATTACATAAAAAATTTATATATTTTATATACAAATAATTAAATATTTAATAATAATAATATTTAATTTCATTTGAATAATTAATATAAATAATAGTAATAATAATAATAATAATAATAATGATAATACATAAGAGGCAAGGTAGCTTGGTGGTTAGCATGTTTGCCTCACACCTCCAGGGTTGTGGGTTCGATTCCTGCCTCCGCCATGTGTGTGGAGTTTGCATGTTCTCCCTGTGCCTTGGGGGTTTCCTCCGGGTACTCCGGTTTCCTCCCCCAATCCAAAGACATGCATTGTAGGTTGATTGGCATCTATAAATTGTGTGTGTGTGCGCCCTGCGATGGGTTGGCACTCCATCCAGGGTGTATCCTGCCTTGATGCCCAATGACGCCTGAGATAAGCACAGGCTCCCCGTGACCCGAGAATACACTGGATAAGCGGTAATTATTATTATTATTATTATTATTGTTGTTGTTAATGTGTTTTGATTTTAAAACTATTTTAAGTGCATATGTGCATATTTATATATTTTGTTAAATAATAGTTAATGTCAAATTTTGTATCAAATATCACTATTTAATACATTATTTCAGTCATATTTATCCTGTGTCTCTGAGGAAGTGTCCACTTTGCATCTAGTGCACTACATTATGTCACCCCCTATGTAGTGAGCTTATATATAGATTTTAAATAAATGTGGAATTTCATCTGGTCTCTGTGGAGGATGTTAAAATTCAGGGACGAGAATAAATCCCTGCGAGTGAATGACTAATTATTCTGGAACATTAAAAGAAGGTAAAGTAATAATAACAAATCTCCTTGACATGGCAACCCAGTGAGGGTCACTCTTTCCTCCAGGCTTTTCTCACCTGAGTATTTTTGCCTGGTTTCAGTTTTCTGTATTGTTTTCCAAGGTAAAAAAAAAAAAAAAAAAAAAAAAAAAAGAAAACAGTTTTTCCACAGTGCCCTGGAGCGCCGCTCTCCTCATTATCAGCTTCTGGATGAAATAATAAAGCAGACGAGAACAGATTCAAGACAGGGTTTGCAATGATTTTCTGTCTGTCTATTTTCCTTTTTTTTTTTTTTTATAACACACTCGGAGTGTGTACTTTCTCCATCTGCACAGATGTAAATGTCGAGAATCAGCTAGCGTTAGCATCCTCCTTCCCTCCGCATGCAGATGAACTTTGATACAGTCGTGGGTTTTTGAACGAGTCTCGGGAACGGCGTGTGTTTAAACGCTAAAACACTAAAATCATAACACACTCTCCAGTTTAAAGTGAACTAAAGAGTCCATTCTGCTGCAGAAAAGATAACACAGCTTCCTACTTACCACTTACTTAAAAGAGCATCGGTCGCCATGACGACAGAAAAGTGACACCACCTTTTTTTACATCACATGATAGGAATATTTTTTTTCCTATTCCTTTCCGAAACATTTTGTGACACAACAACATGTACTTGTGGGTGGAGCTACAAACAGGGCTCGATTCTGATTGGTCACATGTGCTTCATGTGCTTCACATCTAATGTGCAACAGAGCGTTCTAAAGAAGAAATGAATTAATAAATCAACCAAACAGATAAAAACATTCCATATGACCAACATTTCAGAGTTCAGTGTGGGTGTGTCCTAAACCACAGACCCTATCTGCTGTACAAGGCACATAAACATCACCACTTTATTGTGGGCGTGTCCCAATCCACATAACCAATCCACTATATGGTCAACACCAAATGGACACTATTTAGGCCACTGTGGGCATGTCCCAAACCAAACTCTACAGAGTTCACTGTGGGCGTGTCTGTCCCTCTGACCACACACCCTGTTCACTATATAGACTACATTGTAGACGTGTCCTAAATCACAAAGCTATGTTCACTCTTTTTAAAGTATAAGACAGACAGATAGATAGATAGGTAGGTAGGTAGGTAGGTAGGTAGGTAGATAGATAGATAGATAGATAGATAGATAGATAGATAGATAGATAGATAGATAGATAGATAGATAGATAGATAGATAGATAGATAGATAGATAGATAGATAGATAGATAGATATATCTGACTGCTAACTATAGCGTCTAGCTGAACAGCATCATAAATAGCACCTAAAACATCACCTGCTTTACACCTCAACAGAAAGCTGAAAGAGACGTCTTACAGATTGCCTTCGCAGAAAATTGTCCAGAGTTTCAGCCTCGCTTCTGGAAACTAGTCCAGATTTTGAGAAACAGGTCAAAAGCAACATGTGAAACACATTACAGAGCTGAGGTCAGAAACACACAGAGATGTTTAATGAGAACATTTTGTTCGGGAATTTGTTAAATAAAGCCTGAAATGTTTCAGAGAGCAACTGCGGCCGTGCCACTGACGCTGACCTCGGTGAAAACTTCAAATCATACACAGAAAAAAATAGAATGCAGTTTTGTGGTTTCTGATGTTTTTATTGTGTTCCATTAAGTAGCTTTAATACATCTTTACTGTTGAAGTTGAAGTGTAAAGATTTCAGTCCTCTTTCTGTCTTCACACACACACACACACACACACACACAAGGCATATCTGATTGAAAAACCAGGGCAGAATTATTTGCCTTGTCACGTGCTCAGAATAAATTGACGTAGCCGAATGGAATCTCGTCCCCATGTTTACGAGTCCAAAATAGTCTCTCATTAGTGAAGACACTCTTCATTTTCCCGCGCAAAACAGGATGAATAAATCTCACAGCCTTGTCTTAGAACACATTAGGCATTCAGGAACCGGCTCGGTGTCGTTTCGGACATCAAACAAAAGCACCACAGGTCACCGGAAGAGACAAGTACCACAGTCAAGATGGATTTTTTTTGCATAAAAGCCATCACTGTGTCTAGTTATGCAGCTCACACTGTCCAATTTGTCCTCAGAACACGGGCTCGGGGAAATATGTAGGAATGCTAATGAGCAACAAATGTCCCCTGCGTGGAGTAAATCCATAAGTCCTTAAACCCGTTCATTTATTATTTTCAGCTTTGCTAATTTTTTTTCTTTTCTTTTTTTCCTAAGCAAGGATTATATAAGCTTCAGAAGCTTGAGTGCTCTAGTTATGAATACCAGACTAATAGAAGCAGATAAAAAAAATGAAATAAATGGAGAAAAAACACAACAATTTAATTTGTACTTGTTTACGGAGAATGACACTACGTTACACCTGCTAATAAACTAACTAATAAAACCAACAACAAAATAGTTATCTTTATGTAGCAGTTTTATGTCATCATCATCATCATCATCATCATCATCATCATCACACAGTGGACATGTCCCACAACCACACACACTGTTCAACATATAAACCATGCAGAAAGATCATCATCATCATTCAAATGAGGGCGTGTCCCAAACCACATCCCCTATTTATTATATAATCCACTGAGGGCGTATCCTAAACCACATACCCTATTCATTATATAGTCCACTGAGGGTGTGTCCCACATCACATACCCTATTCATTATATAGTCCACTGAGGGTGTGTCCCACATCACATACCCTATTCATTATATAGTCCACTGAGGGTGTGTCCCACATCACATACACTATTCATTATATAGTCCACTGAGGGTATGTCCCAAACCACACTGCATATTCAGTATATAGTCCACTGAGTGTGTGTCACACACCACACTGTATATTCACTATATAGTCCACTGAGGGAGTATCTAATACCACACATCCTATTCCCTATAAAAGCCAAAAAAAGCAAGTGGACTACATGTATTCACTCTATATGATCCAAATAAACACCAACATCAGTTCAGTGTGGCTGTGTCTTAAACAACAGACCCTATCTATTGTACAAGGGCACATAAACATCACCACTTTATTCTGGGCATGTCCCAATCCATATAACCATATGGTCAACACAAGTGGTTCACTGCAGATGCACACTATATATGTCCCAAACCAGACACTTTACTTACTACAGAGTTCACCATGGGCGTGTCTCCTACCACACACCCTGTTCACTATATAGGCTACATTGTAGACGTGTCCTAAATCACAAGCCATGTTCACTCTTTTGGCCACGTCATCATCCTAAAGCAGAGTCTGATTTGGAAACTCTCTGCTGCAGTGCATTATGGGAGGTCCATATTCTTTACTACAAAATGGCAGGATGTAACAGATTGTAGCTCTAAGGCTAATGCTAACAGGGTGAGATTGAATCTGTGCTAAAGGTCAGATCGATAGATCATGAGGCAGTAAATAAACTTCACCACAGACTCTAGGGTCCTAAAACTTCAGTGCACTAGCAGGAACATTGGGTTGGTGATGTGAGACATTTATATCATTGTTTATGTGGCCTATATAGTGAATAGGGTGTGTGGTTTGAGACATGTCCACACTGGACTGATGATGATGATGAGACATTTATAATAGAGCATGTGCCCTCTAGATTGAAAAGGCTGAGTGGTTTGGGACACACCCACAGTGGACTAAAGGTGATGAAAGTATTGGAATGGTGTTTATGCGACCTATAAAGTGTATATGGTGTGTGGTTTTGGACAGATGGATTAATGATGTTTATGTGGCCTATTTAGTGAATAAAGTGTGCTGTTTAGGACACATCTGTATCTATAGTGATTAGGGCTGGTGGTTTGGGGGATGTGTCTACAGTGGACTGATGTTTATGTCTTTATGTAGCTTATATAGGGAATAGTGCACATGTTTTTGGGAATGTCTAATGTGTGCTGTTGATGGTGTTGATCTTCCATATCTAGTGAACAAAACGTGTGATTTAGGACACGTCCACAGTGAACCAGTAATGTAGCCTACATAGTGAATAGGACATGTGATTTGGGACATGTCCACAGTGAACCAGTGATGTAGCCTACAAAGCGATTTGAGACACGTCCACATTGAACTGGTGATATGGCCTACATAGTGATTTGGGACACATCCACAGTAAACTACTGATGTATACTTCATAAAGATTAGGGTTGTGATTTGGGACATGTCCACTTGTAAACTGGTGATGTCACCTACATAGTGATTTGGGAGACTTCCACAGTGAACTGGTGATGTCACCGCATTGTGATTTGGGACACGTCCACAGTGAACCAGTGATATAGCATAAATAGTGATTTGGGGCACGTCCACAGTGAACTGGTGATGTCACCTACATTGTGATTTGGGACACGTCCACAGTGAACTGGTGATGTCGCCCAAATAGTGAAGAGGTCACACAACTTGGGGCACATCCACAGTGAACCAGTGATATAGCCTACATAGTGATTTGGGACATGTCCACAGTGGGACTGACAGTGATGAGCCATTGGTGATGGTCTGGAAATAAACTGTAGAATGAATAAAGTCTGTTCTGTTGATTGAATTAGTGCACTACATAGTGCTCCAGTGTCACTGATGTACTGCTGTGTGTGGAGAGTGCGCAAACTGAATCAGGACACCACCGAGGAACAAACTGTTGTGACACTAATGATGTAAAAGTCCTGTGTGATTTTTTCTCCCTTGCAGAGCGAGTGAAGTCAGTCAGGGTGGGTGAAGTGAAGTGCCACTTTCTCTCTATCTGGAACTCTCTCTCTCTTTCTTTTCTTCTCCATCACACTTTTCTCTCATTTTCTCACTCCCTGTGTTTCAGTCACTTAGCCATGCACAGACAAGGTGGAAGCTACGGAGTGGAAGAAGACAACACTCATCTGTCCATCAAATGTAGTCATGCAGAGGGAAGAACGAGGAGAAACTTCTCTCTCTCTCTCTCTCTCTCTCTCTCTCTATCTCAGACGGATCTTGTACTGAACGTCTCACACGCCCTCGTGCCTCGCTCTGACAGGACTCCGTACAGACCCCTGTGGTGGTTGGGCCGAGTTTCCATGCAATAAATCACCCGACAGCCGCAATCGCCTCTTTAAATTTCACGACTGTGAGAGATGGAGCGGATTTTTTCTTAATGTTTTGATTTTCGACAGAAATATTCTCTTTTTTTTAGGGGAAGGATCTAATCTACACTCTTTCTCTCCACTTTCAGCCGTCTTTCTCCTCACCACACAGTACAGCTGCTACAGTATACACCTCACCGAGGCATCGCTAGCTTACTGATGGTTTACTGATGGTTGCCATGGTTACACTAGTAGCAGCTAGCTAGCTTAACTGATACACTTGGACAGTGATGCAGGGAACTTTTATTTCACTAAAAACATTTTATTTCATTAAATGAAAGGAAATATTTAAAGAGAGGTTGCTGAATCTCATGTTCACACTTTGTTCATATCGCTTTGTGTTTCTCGTAAATTGTGCTGATGTTAAAAATTCGTAAAAAATAAAAACTGAGTACGAAAATTGCTCGTGTGTCTGTAGTTTCGTAACAACTGAGAAACACCAGGTCACGTTTTCCGATCGTTTAATAAACTTGTGTGTAACAATTTTTATTGTCGTCAAAACAAACTGTAACAATCAATCACGCATCAAAAAGCTTCTAATTAGCCACGCCCACAAAACTCCATAAAAGGCACAGAAGGCTTACACAGCACAATAACCCATACTCTCAATTGTTGCCTTTTATCATATTTTACATTATTAATGTCTATTAATCAATGTAAACAAGTCAAATCTATTTTTATTTTACATTTACCGATGTATTCATGCCACCGAATCCTGATTGGCCGATAAAACATCTGATAGTGAATGAGGACACATATGGGAACGCTGCCTGTTTTCAGGATCTCACTTATTCTCTTGTAGTGATGCAAATGATCCACAATCTTTTTATAGTCGCTGCCAAAAACAGGCATGATGTGCGTCTGTTTCATCAGAAGCCTCGCGACAGAAACAACAAACGACGCCGAACAGATAACGAACCACTCGGAAAAATTCAGCGAGAATAAAAATATCTCTCTATCTGTTAGATTTGCAGCAGGTTCTCAACAACAAGGA
>JAUCMX010000026.1:17723949-17756449 GCA_033459395.1 Hemibagrus guttatus
AACAACTCCCTGAATGATTCATTTAAGTGAGGGAATCATTTAGCTGAACAGAATCAAATATCTAAAGTTGTTGTGTGTGATGATTTTGTGCGGTTTTGTGTGAGTTTGATAAACTAGCAGCCATAAGCTTCCCATCAGTTGTGCTAGCATTAGCATTCCTCCAGCACTCTAGGTCTCAGCTGAATGATTACGCTGAGTGTAAAGGGAAAAGTGTGCATTTAATTTTCGCCTGAACTCTTTGTTTAAAACAGATGGAAGGCAAACAGCAGTATTTTTGTTCCTCCGTCTCTTCCTCACACTTGTATCAGATGAGCCGTCTCTACCCTCGTCCCCAGAGAACGTCCTGGAGAGAGCGATCTTTATCGACTGGTGTAAAAGCAGCAGTGCAGGGACGCAGGGAGCCGATAACATATGCACCGGCCTCTCTGGCATCCGCAGCCTCATCAGCGCTCCGATCCCCTTTTTTTCTGCCTTAATCCTTCACCTCTCTCACTCATCACTCGCTGGAGTGTCGCTCTGAGAAGCCAAGGGAAGAGAACGAACAGGCGAAATTAGGAAGAGGTGGAACGCCTGCGGCTAACAGATACCTGAAATAAACCCACACTAAAGGCCAGGGACCCCTTTAACTGTTATGTAATGCTAATGTAGCTAATGCTACATGTAATGCTAATGTAGCCGGCAAGCAAGGGAGAGATATTAGCACCAGAGCTGAAAAAAGAGCCAGTGAAATAAATAAATAAATAAATTAATTAATAATTATTATTTTTGAATGAATTAAAATATTATAAAATATTGGCCACATTATGGGATTGTGTACAGTAAACATTTATTTATTTATTTATTTATTTATTTATTTTAAAACATGTAGAAAGAGGTACATTAAACAGTTAGTTAGTTAGTTAGTTATTCATAGTTCACATAGATTTTATTCCTACACTTTACACTTCTAAAACACATTAAATTAAAAAAAAAAATACAGCAGATGTAAAAAGTACACCCATTTGTTAAAATTGCAGGTTTTTGTCAAATCTTTTTCCACGTTAAATGTTTGAAGCATAAGTTTGTACACCCCTGTGCTAATACTGCTCAGAATCACCTTTTGTTTGTAAAACAGGTCTCTTTTGGGATCGAAAGAGCCAGACTTTTTGGATCTTTCAGTCTTTTTATGACACTTTTCCTGGGAAAGATGAGGGATTTAGATCTGGATTCTGACTAGACCACCACAAAATGTTGATTTTCTTCTCCTGAAGCCGTTCCTTTGTTGACTCGGATTAGTGCTTTAGGTCTTTATCGAGCTGGATGGAGTTTTTCCTCCTCTTCATGCTGTTTAACGGAGCAGAGGCCAGCAGCTTTTCTACCAAAATAGTTTAGCATTTGGAGATATCCGTGATTCATATTCCTCCTGAATAAAGCTTCAGTCCCAGCTGATGAGAAGCATCTCCATGGCCTGATGCTGCCAGCACTGTGCTTCACCAGGTTCTTTGGGTGAGAAGCTGTGGTGTTATTGTTACTAGGTTAAAGAATTAAAGCCAAAAAGTTTTACCTTGGTCTCATCAGACCAGAAGACATTTCTCCACATGTTTTTTTATTCCATCTCTCCACCTTACCCCACAGCCCAGACTTGTGAAAAACATCAGATGTTACTGTCACATACACGAGTGACCACTAATTACCAGATGTTCCAGCAGCTCCTTCAGTGATGCTGTAGATCGCCTCCCTGGTACGTTATGGAGAAACGTCCTGATCTTGATGATGTCACTGTTCTGCTCCGTTTTCTTCACTTGATGATGATGGTGTTTTACAACATGTCAAATGTTTTGGTAATTCTTGTATCTTCTGATCCACAGTGAGATATCACCCAGGCTTGGTAAGCTGTCTGAGGACCACGGCTTCAGCAGTTGGATGCAACCAAGAAGAAGATGTAGAAGAAGATCCTACAGAAGCAGCTGATCTTAATTTGGGGTTACTCAGGACAACACCTGAACATGTAATCAGAAGCCACACCCACAGTGAGAACTTTTTATATCCACTGTATAAGATCTCAGAGATAAGTGATGGATTTTCACCAGTGTTCCTCCAGATCAGGTTCTCTGAGAACCGTGCCTCTAAACATTCCCACGTGTCTACTTTACACCTCAGACGTGTAATAACTCACTGATACACTGATTATTATTCGCAGACTTTATGTTTAGTCTCAGTAGTTAATATCAATTTGATCTGATTAGCCAAACCCTATGACTTTTACTAAATTAATTACCCAGCATTCCGCTTGCTGCTGCTGGAACATCCCAAGCGACGAAACTTCATCCAACTGCTGAGGAAAAGTTCACACTCCAATTAAAGAGCATATCGGGGAGAGCGGGAGAGCAATAACGCAGGTTTCTCCGATCACACGCAGGATTCGGCGCAGATCATAACAATATATTCACTTTATGGATAACGAGCCGGAGCTCCTGCGCTGTTCTGAGCCTGGCGCTAATTACGATTTTTACGGTTTGTGGACGACACGAAGGGCTCACTAAGGAGTGCCGCAGCTACTGCTGGAATATTCCGAGCTGTTACGCCTCCAGCCTTTTTACACACCTTATTATTATTACAATTATTATTATCGTTATTATTAATGTTGTTGTCATCGTTATTGTTTTGATGTCACTGTAGTCATTAACTACAGAAAGAAAGAAAGAAAAATTAGCTATAAGTAGAAAAAAGGAAAGAGGGAGAAAGATAAAAAAGAGGAAGAGAGAAGAGACTGTCACTACTCGATCCTTACACTTTTTTGGTAAAAGATACTGATTAAATTATATTGATTGAATGGAGTAATGGATTAAATTGTCACAAGTTAAATTGATTAAATAAAATTAAATAAATGAAAAAATTACATGAAATATTTTACATTTGCTAGACTCCATTTGGGTAATGCAGATGTGTATGTAAGTGTGTGTGTGTGTGTGTGTGTGTTTTACATTTATTATTTAGTTTTTTAATGATTTGTTCTATTTATTTCAGCATACTTTTAAAAATGTCTGCATTTTAGAAACACACAAGAAACTTATTTATTCATTCAATTTATTTATCCTTAAATGAACGAATTAATTCCTTCATGTTCTACTAAACGCAAAAGAATCCATATCGCTAGACTGTCGTAAAAACGCTGGCGGTGACAGGGATGTGTTTCCGGGGCGGATGGAGTAGTGACGGTGACGTCCTACAGTGTGCACCTGTGCAGTGTTCGTGAGTTTAAAGCGAGGCCACTGATTGGTCGGCTGTGAAGGCGGCTGTGACATCATCAGCGTCTGTCAGGACCGGACAAATCTCACACTTTCACCTACTGAAATTCTATAATGAGATATTATCTCAGTGACACGCTGAGGCTCCGCCCACATGCAGGAGAAGATTTATTGAAAATGTAGCTTGTAGTCAAAGAAGATTATGTATTTTAACCCGGAGAGATGTTTAAAAAAATCCTTTTATAGTAAATTCAGAAATATCTGAGTGTCAGCTATTACACGCTCCAGACGCCTGATCCCGCGGCTTTGCTCCTCTTCCTGACAGCTTAAAGACATCTTCCTGAAGCATGATCCGATGATCCGCTGATCAATAATCAATAAGTTAGTGTGCTCTACATTAACGAACAGCAGGACATGAGTGAGCCGTTCATTATGGATTTACTTTCACAGTTACGCGATGAAGAAAAAAATGACAAATTTGGTCAATAATCACCTTCAGAGCTGCTCGATTTCAATAACAAGCACAAACACTGATACTGCACTAAGCGAGCGCTGATTATTTTACACACCGAGCCATGAACAGAATGTTTAAACAGTAACAGGTTTACAGACTTTTAATAAAGCTAAGAACCTGAGAACGAAGCTAAGAACATCCTCAACATGGAGGATGAAGAGCGATCCGAAGTTCCTTTAAAAATCTCTCAATAAATCGATCTGAACAAAAAGCTGTTACTTTACCAGGGGGTGCCAATACTTTTAATACAGAGGTCCCTTTATATTAAGCTTGAAATAGCAATGGCTCATTTTTTATATGAGGGGTACCAATACTTTTAGGGTATATTATAAGGTATATACACACACACAGCAGTAGTGTAGCTGAGGGAAATGTTTTAGTGGCTCAGTGTTAATAGCTTCACTGCCATGTTAGCAGACACCAGCGTCTCAACAACTCCAAGCTAATAAAGAGTGTGTGTGTGTGTGTGTGTGTGTGTGTGTGTGTGTGTGTGTGTGTGTGTGTGTGGGACTACAGTAATTACCCAGTCTGGGACATCAGTATGGTATTTATGAATACACACATTTACACACACACACACACACACACACACACACACACACACACACACACGGGTGGGCCGTACCACAATTAGCATTCCAGCTGCACACTCAGTCCGTGTCCCGCTCAGCCCGATAATCAAACCTGACATTAGCATTTTATTCTCGTCTTTCTCTCGCTAAAGGGGCTGAGGACGGAGGCAGGGGGGCTGTGACATTGATAATCATGACACC
Organism: Hemibagrus guttatus; assembly: GCA_033459395.1. Taxonomy (NCBI): domain Eukaryota; kingdom Metazoa; phylum Chordata; class Actinopteri; order Siluriformes; family Bagridae; genus Hemibagrus; species Hemibagrus guttatus. The sequence goes on from JAUCMX010000026.1 coordinate 17,728,464, forward strand.
TCGTCGTAAGCGGTGGAAAAATACACCACGTAGCCGCGACGGCCGAGGAAACGTCACGAAGGAGGCTAGAGAAATATGGAGCTGTGAGATTGCATCGATCGAAAAAAGGTGCAATCAGCGAGCTAGCGCGTCCCTTTAGACTAAGCGAGCTGCATGAGCCGATCTATGAAAACAGAGTCATAAAGTCATCGGAGCGGCGAAGATACACAATGTGAGGTGTTTTCCTTTAGCATGCCAACACACACATATACACACACTCAGGAATCCACAGCACGAGCGTGACCACCTGCATTTCCCTTCAGGTTTCCCTTCTAGCATTCAGCCCATTAGCAAAACAATAAAACCAACATCAGATCGATTCCTTCGACAGCAGTTCCCAATGAGCTCGTTTTCCGTCAGACGCTTTTCCCCCCGAACGTCTCATGCTAACGATATTACACCCGATCTCACTGTCGAACAAACGCACACGCAATCCGGGCGGTTGTACAAAAGTTCTCAACAGTTAAAGGATCTCGTCCTAAAACGTCCTGTTTGCAGAAAACTCCATCGATCCGATCAAAGGAGACGGATTGCTCATTTAGCTCTGCAGTGGAGCTTCGACACTAATGTAGCTAACAAGTAATGGAAGCTTATGGCTACCAGTTTAGCACTCTGTCAGACAACCATTTGCTTCCAAGTGTTACTCTGTCCTAACTAATGACAAAATAATGAACAGAGTAAGAAGGAAAGAGAGAGAGAGAGAGAGAGAGAGAGAGAGAGAGAAACAGACAAAGAGACAGAGAGAGAGACAGAGAGACAGAGAGAGACAGAGACAAAGAGAGAGAGAGAGAGAGACACGGAGAGAAATGTCAGTCTCTGTGTGTGTGTGTGTGTGTGTGTGTTAGTGTGGAGGTCGGCCTGTTTGGGCCTGATATCCATTAAGGATTCATGATTCATCTGGATCTCGTATTATAAAGTCCTGAATTTTTCATGCAATTCTTCAGCATGAGAAAAAAAGCGAATAATGGAACACGTGAAGCTGAAATGAAATGCGGCGTGGAGCTTCGACACTTACAGCAACGTTCCTACAATTCTGACACCGGGACAAGACTGCGCAAATCAGCAGGGGGTCAGTGAGTATGAATGTGTGTGTGTGTGTGTGTGTGAGTGAGTTTTGTCTCCACACTCTCTGGGTGATTTTTTCTCGACTCGACCTCGCAGGATCGTTAAACAGAAATAATTCATTTGTGATAAAGGTCAGCAGCACAGTCTCGAGTCAGACACCTCGACTCATCGATTCACTCAGGGAAGAAAGAAACACGCTAATGATGACGATCTCGCTAACTCCACAGCATGACCTCGTGCTCTTTTAAACGGAAATTTTGACAAAGGGGGCATCGATGACATCATAAAGAAGTGTCGATCAATCCACATGTGAACGTCGTCACATATTATCAACCAGGACGGCCATGTTGGAAAAATTCACCCTCAAACAATGAATTAAGAGTGAAAAAAAAGAATATGAGAGGAAATCTCCAGCCTGGAATATATTCCCATGGAGAACTGGTGTGTTGTAGAGTTCTGTTCAGAACCTTTTAGTGCTCTCTCAGAGGAACAACTAGAGTAGAACCCTTAGAAGTTATCAAATCAATTATTTGGAATTTAACAGGAATTTTGTTAATATATATTTTGTTGACAACTGGAAATGTATTTTTTTAAATTCAAGTTTAATTTTTTTTAAATATAGAAAGCTTTTTAAAAATTTCATTTATTTATTTATTTATTTATTTATTTATTCTGTATTATTATTATTAATATTATTATTATTATTAACAACAACAACAACAACAAAACAACAAAACAACAGTAATAATAATAATAATAAATTAATTTTATTTATTTATTTACTTATTTATTTATTTATTTATTTTATTATTATTATTATTATTATTATTATTATTATTATTATTATTATTATTATTATTATTATATTAAATGTCCTCACTAAAAAATTGGAAAAATCCCCATATGGTCACCAGTTAATGGGGTTTGCGGGTCTGTTTACTAACATTCTACATTAAAAACATTAAAAGAACATTGTATTAATTTCATAAGTATTAAAAACAGGAAGTCATGAATCGGTCCTGAAATGACGGCGTTAAGAGGAGATTCGCCCAGAGAACAGAGGTGTGGATATTTAAGATACTTAACAAAGTTTTTAAGAGTGAAATCAAAATTTGAAAAAGTTATCGCTTTTAAATTTGTTTTTTTTTAAAAAAGGTTTGAAAAACTGCGGAGGATTGAAGCAGATGGCAAAAAAGTAATAATAAATTGATTATTGGAAGAAAATGAGGTCACGAGTTGCTGCATATGCATTAGATATGAAATCTCTGACTGCACCATTACTTCTGGGACACGCCGCATATTAATTAAAAATGAGTTTTAATCACACTGCCTTAACTGGAATCCTTTCACCAACAGCTGGAATTGAAGAAGATCTTTTATATCCGCTTCTGAGAATCCGATCCGTCGCTCGTCCCTTATCGAATCTACAGACTGAGACGAGCTCCTGTATCACATCGCCAGAAGAAAAAAACCAAACGGTTCACAAGTTTCAGGATGAGCAGGAGGAAGAGGAGCAGCTATGGAAAATAATAAATTGATAAATGAATAAACACTCCTGGCTGCGAGTCCAAACACCGCCCGAAAGCAGATTTTAAATGGGACATTAAGAGATAAACAAGTCAATAGCAGCACCGCCGTTTCCCCTCTGCAGGAAGCACTGAAATGTTTCTCCTGGGTTTGGAGCCTCGTTTTATCTTCTGGGGGAAAAAAAAAAAAAAGTTCAAATAATTTGCTCACAATAAAACCCATTCCAGAAAAACAAGAAGTTCAGGCTTTTATCTCAAAATATTCCAAAGACAAGATGATCTTCTTTACCTCCTCTCCCTTTACACTAAAGCTGCACTGCTAATGTCGCTAACAATTAATAGAAGTCTACAGTCACGAGATTAGCTTTGATGATTTTTCACTTGGTTACTGCTGGTTGCCATGTTTTCTTTATTCCTCTTATAATCCAGGCATCTGCTAATGATTACACTTTTATATTTATTATAAAATTATTTCATACTTATCCATTTATTTTGTAAGAGTAACATATCAAAATGAGTGCATTAATATAAACGAGTGATTTGTCCTCTGCTCTACTTTACTGACACTGAATCATCACCCTGCGTCCAATCAGAATCCAGAATTAAATACTGCGTCCAATCAGAATCCAGCGTCTTCATGTAGGAACAGACAGGAAGTGAGATTTCTCTGGTGTTTTTTTACATAAACCATCGAATAAACAGAAAGTCTTTAGATTAGACTCTGAGACTCAAACTTCAATGTAACCACTTTGAAGCAAGACCACACACACACACACACACACACACACACACACACACACACACACACACACACTTGACTCACTGCATTGAACAAAGCTGACCGAGCTCAAATTTAATCAATGACGGACAACCTTGTCTCAGTAGCTGCACACACACACACACACACACACACACACACACACACTCACTGAGAGAAGGAAAAAATGGCTCGTCTTTTTAGTTTCAAAGAGAGAGAGAGGGATAGAGAGAGAGAGAGAGAGAGAGAGAGAGAGAGTTGCTAATGGGTTTTTATTCTATTTGTTATTTTCTTTTTATTTTATTGAGTCTGTTATTTGATTTGGGAGAAAATTTCCTTAACATTCTGTCTCTTTTTTTTTAAAATAAAATTCCTAATATTCTCAAAAGACTGAAACACCTAGGAGCAGATAATAATAATAATAATAATAATAATAATAATAATAATAATAATAATGGAGATGAGAGGATTTAAAAAATGTATTTATTAATTAATAGACTTATTTATTTATTTATTTATTTATTTGTAGTAATTATTATTATTATTATTATTATAAATTTATTTATTTATATTAAGTGATTTATTTGTACATGGGCTAAATATAGTAAAATATTTTTATATTTTCTGTATTGATAATAATAATAATAATAATAATAATAATAATAATAATAATAATAATAATTATTATTATTATTATTATTATTATTATTATTATTATATTTTACTTTATTTTACTTTTTTTAATAAAATACATGCATATATTAAAGATACACACAGATAAATAGATAGATAGATAGATAGATAGATAGATAGATAGATAGATAGATAGATAGATAGATAGATAGATAGATGAAGTGTGATCTCTATGGCATGAGTCTTTTGATTTTTTTCTGTAAAATGTAAGTTTCCAGTAAAAATCGTGAGATGCTAATCCGCTAATCCATAGAAGTTAGTATAAAACTCCTCTGTAGGCCGTTTCAGGTCATTTTCCCTCCTGCTGCTTCAGTTTCTCGGCATGTTTGAGCGAATAAAATGCGGAAACCAGACGCTTAGAGGAACAGTGAGAAACGAAGGATGCGGTGAGACAGAGAGAGAGAGAGAGAGAGAGAAAAGAGAGCGAAATAAAATGCCAGCGGTTATTTATTTAAACGCTGTCCTGTATACATATTTAATGAAATGTGAGACAGCAGGAACAAGACCTTTGTGTGTAACGGCAGTCGCACTGTGACCTCGGTGCTGCGGCGGGAAGACGTTTGACTCGAGGAATATGTTCTAGTTTGAGTACTGATAAAAATAAATAAAAAAAGTGCAGCCACAAAACTTATTAATGGGCACGAAGCCAGAAACATGGCGCAATAGACAAGCTGTCAGCCTGGTCCTGGGAGGCGTTAATGTGATCCCACAGCTCAATTGGACTCGGAGCAACGACCCGGCATTTATTACAGTCACCGAGAGAAAGAGAGAGAGAGAGAGAGAGAGAGAGAGAGAGAGAGAGAGAGAGAGAGAGAGAGAGAAAGCTAAGCTAGTGGTTAAAGCCTTCTGTGTGTGATCTACAGCTCCTGGCTAAAATAACACCCTGAATCGAGCACAATAAAAGCTCAAAAAAAGACTAAATCAGACCGTGAGCCTCACAGAAACTGCCTCAAGATGGAGATTAAAACATTCGGACGTTTAAATGTCTTCCTTTCTGCTGTTCTGAAGCTAATCCTGCCGTGATAGCATGAAAAAACAAACCTCACGCATCATCAGTTCCTACAGTCAAACTAACCAGCGCTTGAGTGGCTGCGAATCTACTGCAGCTTCAGATGCACACATTGGCGTCTAGTTTAAAGCTAGCATGCTCAATTTTTGGGCTAATATGTTTCCTAGCATCCACACTTTAAGATAAATAGGATAACATTCATCTATTCAAGCTAAAGGACCTTTGAGAGTCCATTAAATCTACTACAGCATCGAAAGAAGGCACAGTTTCAGTCAGAAGTTTGATTATAATTGGTAAAGATGACAGTAATCATCTCTGGTTAGCAGCTAGTGTGTTATTTCCTCTGATAATAGCATCCGATTATCAATATTTCAGTCACATCAAGCTGCGAAAGAATAAAAATTGATCAGAATAAAGATTTCCATGCTAACACCAGCTTGTTATCATTCTTTTTTAGGGTAGATTAGCAAATAGACACTAAAGATCACCATGTTTGTTGTTTGTTAGCATCTAGGCAGCATGCTAATTCCCCTGTTAATGCTGCTACTTCTGTCTTCATGCTTTTTATTTAAAGAATGGAAATTATTTAAAATAGATAAAAACATTCACACTAACAGGAGGCCAGTTTCTTCTTCTATGTATAATCAGCTAGCCTGCTAATTCTGCTTACACACACATTAGCATATTCTACATTTGAATCCATGAAAAACAATTGCTAAAGCATTACATCAGCAACTAGGCTCCTAAACCTCTGCTAACACTCAGATTAGCATACCGTTTTCAACATTTCAGTTGTATGAAGCTGCTAAAGTATAAATATTTGTCAAAATAAAGTTATTCATGCTAACATGGAGCTGAATTTCTTAAGGTATCAGATTAGCGTGCATGGATGATTGCTGGAGATTGTCTTTCTGTTTGTTGGCAGCTAGCCTGCTAATTCCTCTGCTAGGATGTTCCTTAGCATAAAAATTTTATTCACGTTTGACAAAATGACCTTTCACACAATTTTATGGCCATGCTTACAGATGCCAGATTTTTCTTTAGACCCACTTCATCTATAAATGAAAGCCTGATTTCAATCAGAGATTGAATTAGCACTCACAGATGGATGCTAATGATGACCGTCTTTGTTGCTGATTAGCAACTAGTCTGCTAATTCCTCAGCTAACACCCTCATTAGCATCTAATCCTTAACATTCCAGTCACCAATCTGGTAACCAATCTGCATGATGTCACTTAAAGAAAGAATATTAATGCTTCTTTTTTTCACAGAGGGCATGATATATTAGAAGTTAGCAACCTAGCACTGTCTTTATCTGCCATTATAAAGTTAACTTAGCTACTCTAGTTACACTTTTTAAATACTCTGATAGGTTGAACAGTGATAGTTAACAATTTATCTAAATTCGGCTACCTCACAGTGAAGCTAGTACTCAAAGATGAGCGTTCATGCTAGAAAATAAATGACATCACCCTAACCCTAATCCCAACCCCTAACCTACCATCACCTACAAAAATCTTCTTCTCTATCATCACCACCACCACCTACACCAATCTCCTCTACTATCACCTACACAAATCTTCTTCTCTATCATCACCACCACCACCTACACCAATCTCCTCTACTATCACCTACACAAACCTCTCTTTTCACCACCACCACCTACACCAATCTCCTCTACTATCACCTACACAAATCTCTCTCACATCCCCCCACCACCTACACCAATCTCCTCTACTATCACCTACACAAATCTTCTTCTCTATCATCACCACCATCACCTACACCAATCTCCTCTACTATCACCTACACAAATCTTCTTCTCTATCATCACCATCACCTACACCAATCTCCTCTACCATCACCTACACAAATCTTCTTCTCTATCATCACCACCATCACCTACACCAATCTCCTCCACCATCACCTACACCAATCTCCTACACACCTATCCATCTCCTCTACCATCACCTACACCAATCTCCTCTACCATCACCTACACAAATCTTGTTCTCTATCATCACCACCACCATCCCCCCCCTACACCCAAATCTCCCTCCCCCCACCACCTACACCAATCTCCTCCACCATCACCTACACCAATCTCCTCTACCATCACCTACACAAATCTTCTTCTCTATCATCACCACCACCACCTACACCAATCTCCTCTACCAGCACCTACACAAATCTTCTTCTCTATCATCACCACCACCACCTACACCAATCTCCTCCACCATCACCTACACCAATCTCCTCTACCATCACCTACACAAATCTTCTTCTCTATCATCACCACCATCACCTACACCAATCTCCTCTACCATCACCTTTCACAAATCTTCTTCTCTATCATCACCACCACCACCTACACCAATCTCCTCCACCATCACCTACACCAATCTCCTCTACCATCACCTACACAAATCTTCTTCTCTATCATCACCACCATCACCTACACCAATCTCCTCTACCATCACCTACACAAATCTTCTTCTCTATCATCACCACCACCACCTACACCAATCTCCTCTACCATCACCTACACCAATCTCCTCTACCATCACCTACACAAATCTTCTTCTCTATCATCACCACCATCACCTACACCAATCTCCTCTACCATCACCTACACAAATCTTCTTCTCTATCATCACCACCATCACCTACACCAATCTCCTCTACCATCACCTACACAAATCTTCTTCTCTATCATCACCACCACCACCTACACCAATCTCCTCTCCCATCACCTACACAATCTTCTTCTCTATCATCACCACCACCACCTACACCAATCTCCTCTACCATCACCTACACAAATCTTCTTCTCTATCATCACCACCACCACCTACACCAATCTCCTCTACCATCACCTACACAAATCTTCTTCTCTATCATCACCACCACCACCTACACCAATCTCCTCTACCATCACCTACACAATCTCCTCTACCATCACCTACACAAATCTTCTTCTCTATCATCACCACCATCACCTACACCAATCTCCTCTACCATCACCTACATAAATCTTCTTCTCTATCATCACCACCACCACCTACACCAATCTCCTCCACCATCACCTACACCAATCTCCTCTACCATCACCTACACAAATCTTCTTCTCTATCATCACCACCATCACCTACACCAATCTCCTCTACCATCACCTACACCAATCTCCTCTACCATCACCTACACAAATCTTCTTCTCTATCATCACCATCACCACCTACACCAATCTCCTCTACCATCACCTACACCAATCTCCTCTACCATCACCTACACAAATCTTCTTCTCTATCATCACCACCATCACCTACCCCAATCTCTCTACCATCACCTACACCAATCTCCTCTACCATCACCTACACAAATCTTCTTCTCTATCATCACCATCACCACCTACACCAATCTCCTCTACCATCACCTACACAAATCTTCTTCTCTATCATCACCACCACCACCTACACCAATCTCCTCCACCATCACCTATACAAATCTTCTCTATCATCACCACCACCACCTCCACCATTACCTCCACTAATCGTCTCCTCCATCACCACTACCTTCCCAACTCCTCCACCTTGCCTCTTCCACCACCACCAAGCTCCTCCTCCTCCACCACCATCAGCATCAGAGCACTCCCCTGTGGGCCAATTCTCACCAACACATCGCGCTCCTCACTTTAATAAGTGTGAGAGAAGCTCGTTAGAAGCTGGAGATCGAAAAGTTGGATGTAAACGACAAAGTCCGAGTCGATTTTCGATTTCTTTTTCTCTAGCATGAAAATGTTTCACCTGAGAAGAAAACACTTGGAGGAAAATCCTCAACAGCAGGAGAAATCCAGAGCTGTGATTCTCAGGAGTGGATCAGCGGTGAGGTGATAGATTATTGATGTGCTGCATGAGGTAAAGCAACTCGGAGCAAAGTTCAGCTTTCAGCAGTGGGGAGAAACAAAATAAATAAATAAATAAATAAAAAGATAAAAGAAATAGAGAAACAAGTAGAACATCCAACATTCATAACTTAACAGCGTTAAATAAAACACTCTCCCAAATCGCTGTGTGTGATGTTGCCTGAGCTGAAGCAAGCAAGAAAAAAAAAGATGCAGCACCATGTCGGTGTCTATTTTTTTTTTTTTTCTCTCACTCTTTTTTTTGTGTTTGTCCTCTAAAAAAAAATCCAACAGCATTTCAGCAGAGCAACAGAGCAAAACTGACATGCTGCTGCTGGTTAACATGAAACAGACAGAGAAGTGGAATATTCCTATATCTTTAACATCAGCCTGCCTGTCTGTCTCCTTTCAGCTATAGGATACCAGAGAAATAATCGGAGATCTGCGACTGCAGCTCACTCATCCCTCGCATGACAAAAGCCACCCAGACGCAGCACTCGCGCGGCTCTTAATGCAGCGCAAACATCAGATTTCTACCCAGTTTCTGCACATCTCCAAGAAACTAAATCCACTCAGGCTTTCATTAGCGAATGACGGAGCGCTGCTAATTAATATTTGATAGGAAAGTAATCCATATTTAATACGGCGATGTAATTAATAATAACATAATGAATATTTCAAGGTTAAGTTGTAGGATTTGAAATGAGAACGTAAGGAAGATGCCATGGAGCTGCTTGGGTGGCCAAGCTAATTACGCTTCTGCACAACATCCTAATAAACATATCAAAAGTGCTGCAGATATAAAATCTGATTTATTTTAAAGCCGAATTATTTCCATGATTTATTTCTTATTCTTTTTTGTGCTGAATTTATCAGCTGCAAACAAGAATGAATGTATTATGAATTTATTTCCCTTTTCTTTTGGATCTGTTTAATGCGCTAATGACCGTGACTGAAATGAATTCTAGCTTTTTTTATTTGATTTTATTTATTTATTTATTTTTATTTAATTCTCACCAGGACCTCACTGTGACTCATATATAGATATTTTTCTGCCAAATTAATTCTAATGAAATTCTCCTTTTTCCCGTTTACCACAGTTCTGTTCATTTCTTCTCCCAGTAGCTCTGACAGTAGTGCAGCTTCATCTCGCAGGTTTATATCTAACACGTCATCGTTCCCCCCTTCACAGAGAGGTTTGACTCCGGTTATGGAAGGAGTCTCCAGTGTCAGTGCATTTGGATCAGAAAGAGGTGAAGCTGTAACTTTCTGACATTTTCTGGACAGTGTTTATGTTCAGGTTTTTTTTTTGCTAATACACCAAGCTGTGTTTTTTTTTCTCTCTTTGTAACTTTATGAGAAGGGTCATGACAGTGCAGCAGGTTGCATTGCTGCCTCACGGCCCCAGGGTCATCGGTTCAATCCTGTGGCATTTCTATTCATGTTCTCCCCAAGTCCGTGTGGGTTTCTTCCAGGTTCTGCTGGTTTGTGAGCAGTGTGTCGACTGGCTAAGATAAATTGCCACTAGGCATGAATGTCCTTCTTCTACAGCTGCACTGTTTGACCATATAATCACACAGTTCTAGAAGAGAAATGATTTATATTTACACTTTATGGTGTCACCCAGATGAGGTTCCTGTTTGGTTCCTCTCCAGGTTTCTTCCTCATGTCGTCTCAGGGAGTTTTTCTTCACCACCGTCACCTCTGACTCTCTCATTAGGAATAAATTTATACATTTATAATTTATGTTTTCCTGTAAAGCCACTTTGTGAAAACATCTGTTTTTAAAAAGAATATACAAATAAGGGGATGTGGTAGCTCAGTGGTCAAGGAATTGGACTACTGATCTGAAGCTTGTGAGTTTAAACACTCTCCAGTGTTTATGATAATTTATAATCACACTCCCCTGGTGTCACCCAAATGAGAGTGGGTTCCCTTTTGAGTCTGGTTCCTCTCAAGGTTTCTTCCTCATACCATCTAAGGGAGTTGTTCTTTGTCACCGTCGCCTCAGGCTCGCTCACTAGGGATGATTTTGTCTAACATCTAGGACTTTTGTACTATGTTTCTTATAGTTTGTAAAGCTGCTTTGAGACAATGTCCATTGTTAAAAGTGCTATACAAATAAAATAGAATTGAATTGAATTGAATCCCAGGTCCACCAAGCCGCCTGCCACTGCTGGGCCCTTGAATAAGGCCCTTAACCCTCAATTGTTTAGTTGTATAAAATGAGACAAATTGTAAGTGGCTCTGGATAAGGGAAAATTCCAGAAATGTATGTAAAAGTTAGAGTTTTAGAATTTTGATATGGTCCATAGTGCCCTGCAATGGACGTCTCAATGGACTGCTGTCCTGGGTGGATTCCTGCATAATTCCCAGTGTTCCTGGGAGAGATTCTGGATCCACCCTGACCCTGACTTGGATAAAGTGGTTAGAGAATGAATAAATAGCAATAGATGCTGCTGAAAGGAACTTGCTTGAAATTTCACAATTCAATTTTAATTATATTTAGAGATTTTAACAACGGATATAGTCACATAGGAGCTTTACAAAAATCCAGAATTAAATGTTTTATTTATTTCTTTTTTTTCAATTTTAAATGGAAATTTTAGAAACAGTGTGATGATGATCTTAAAAAAAAAAATAGTACAGTGCTGTAAGAGGAATAAAACAGTTCAGCTGCTAACAGTAAGTCTGGTGGATTTTTTTATCCTCTAACAGCGTTACACTGACCATTTGATTCCTTACTTAAATGACTTTTCTATTAGAGCAGTTGTTTATTGTACAAAACAAAGTTCTGAGTGACTCCGACTCGGACCTCACTCTCGGTTCTTTCATCAGCCGTAAACACGAGACACATTCATCAGCCACCAAGTTCTAGAGCTAACACGATTTCTCCACCTGAAAAGACTATCACACCTTAGTTTCAGGGAAAAGAAAAGGGAGAAAAATCTATAGTGTGGCTCACGCTATTATAAGCCGAGCACATTATCCATCTTGTGTTGTCAGACAGCTTGTTGGAGGCACCAAAGGGAAACGTTGTTTAAAGACACATCCATTTTCTTTGCTGAATAAATAATCAAAGTCACTTTCTCTCGTCGAACCGACAGGCGCAGAGATCCCATGACATCGCCCCGGCCTCCTGAATATTAATAGCTTATTATCGATACTCTCTATGACAAAAATGTAAAATTCCCATCTGAGATAAACGCATAAGAAGCTTGTCTTTTGTGTAGGATACGTCTACAGAGAGACGAGAAGAACACGCTCCACAATTATCCATTCTGATCCTGCATTACGCTAAATTACAGCCAGAAGAGGAGAAAATAAAAGAGTGCGAGCAAAACAATCTCGCTGACATTTCCCGTTTCCCACAATCAAACCCACCATGTAAACAGACCCGTATTTACCGTGTCCTCATCGTGTGGAGATAACGATTTGCTCCACCCCCTTCACTCGCTTTTGATTATTTATTCCGGAATAAAACTGTTAGCGCTTTGTAATCCGCCGTCATTACAGAGCGTGAAAGACGCTGATGGAGGGAACAAAGATGATGGAAAGATAAAGTCATGACATCTTTTCCCTGATGATCAGAGCTTTCTCAATTTTAGATCAAGACAACAACAAAAAAAAAAAAGGACTTTTTTTTAATCATCTGTCTAAATGGCGTGTTGCACGTTATGCTAATCATAAAAAAGTGAACATCAGGTCAAGCTACATGGCTGTGAGTTCCATTGAAATTGGAGATGCAAAATATTTCATGTAAGACGTTTGTATGTTTTTAAGGTTAAAATGAACAATTAACCAGCAAGATCGTAAGCTAAAACACTAACAATATTAAATTGGCACAGTTAATTTATATTAATCTGTTTATGGCAGAAACTTTCATTTTTCTGACTTGCCCTTCGGAAGTATTATTTTACACGCAATCTCAGTTGCTGAAATGACTTTCAGGTCGCAGTAAATCACACTGCAGGTGATAATCATTGTTTTCCGTTGACTCTGCCCTCTATTTTAAGTAGAAACACCTTCATTTGCATATTTATTAAGGCAAACACAAAATATTCTCATTTGAATAATGAAATGTGAAAGCTATCAAGTTCACACATGTTTTATATCAGGATCTGTGTGATCATATCACAGAATCTACAAAAGGTGAGAACAGTGTCACTTGTTTTTTATTCTAAAGAATTTTTTGCTTAAAATGACAAAATAATTTTTTTATTTCGTTTTCCATTATTTCAATTAGTTGTATTGTAATTTTATTTTATTCTGATATCAAGATTTATTTAATTAATGACTTTTCTGTCATTTTTCTTGCTGCTGGTATTATTTAGCTTTATTGCATATTATATATAAAACTTTTCAGATTTAATTAGAAACTCCAATAAAAAATAATATTAATAAAAATATTTAAAGCATTTATTATTATTATTATTATTATTATTATTATTATTATTATTATTATTTGGAAAGCAACATGCAGAAAACATTATTCTTCTATTTTTCTAATTATATATATATATTAAACATAAGATGCATTATTTAATAAAGTGCTATAAAGAACATTATCTCTTTTTACATCAAGCCTAATGAGTCATTTAGGAAAAATTCAGTCTTGACAAGAGGAGGTTTATTGACTAAAAATAGATCCTAGGATCATAAACATTTGGATATGTAAATATCGTTTTTACATTTTTTTGAATAGTATTTAAATATGCAAATGAGATCTGGAAGGCCTTTTATTCAGCCGTGTTTAAACGTCTCAGAAATCAGCAGCATTGATGAAGAAACTGATGAAACTTCAAATCAACCTCATATTGTACATAATGATCAGATCAGAGAAAGAGAGAGAGAGAGAGAGAGAGAGAGAGAGAGAGAGAGAGAGAGAGAGAGATGAATCATGTGACCCTAATTAATATTCATGACATCATTGCATCATCAGGGCTCTAAATTAAAATGAATATTTATATCTGCTGCAGTGATTTCCTGTGTGATGGAATCTTTCATGTAGGTATCTGGGGTTATAGTGTAAACGCTGTGTGTGTTCGGACTTGTCTTTCTCTCTCTCTCCCCCTCTCTCTCTCACACACACACACACACACACTCACACACACACATATGCTGAGTTGCACTTTCATTGATTCCAGCTGAGAAGCAGAAGACAGAATGGTATCTCTATATCTCCCCTCCCTTTTTTTCACTCTTTTCTTTTATGTCTCTCTGCCCCCTACACAACCCCCCCAACCAACCACCCCCACTCCGTCTACCATTCTGTTTCTTTTTGTCGTTTTTCATTTTCCATCTTTTTTTCCCGCCTTTCTGCTCCCCTATTTATCCCTCAGCCATCATTCTGCCTTTCTCTCTCTCTTTTCTGTCGTTGCCATCCCTGATTCCACATTTATACTAACTGTTCTCTCTGACAGCCAGTTGGTGCTGAAGGGAAGCTCACACACACACACACACACACACACACACACACACATACTGACAGAACAGCAGCTCTGTGCATAATTAAACCTCAGCAAAGCTAAAGGACAGAGCGGGTGTAATCTCGGCCAAAGAATCTTCCATAATCAACACACAGCCAGGAGGAAGTAGAGGCGAAACCTAAATAAATAAATAAATAAATAAATAAATAAATAAATAAATAAATAAATGAAGATGCTGATTCATATGAGCTATTTAAAGCACACACACACACACACACACACACACACACACACACACACAGAGGCTCCTTGTTTTATAGAGTATTAATACTGGGTTTTATTTGACTGTAAAAGTGCTGTGTTTATTAAATTCTAAAATTAACCTCATTCTCATTAGACCTTAAAATTTAACTTTAACCTAAATAACACAACTTTAACTTTAACCCTAAAAAACCTGATCATGACCACAGGAGCTTCAGTTACAGAAACCATAACCTTTACCTGGTTAGTGCTAACATTAACCTCACAAACCTGCACTCTAACTTTAACCTCAATGACTCCAACTTTAACCTCAATTACTACAACTTTAACCTCAATGACTCCAACTTTAACCTCAATGACTCCAACTTTAACCTCAATTACTACAACTTTAACCTCAATGACTCCAACTTTAACCTCAATGACTCCAACTTTAACCTCAATTACTACAACTTTAACCTCAATGACACCAACTTTAACCTCAATGATTCCAACTTTAACCTCAATGACTACAACTTTAACCTCAATGACTCCAACTTTAACCTCAATTACTACAACTTTAACCTCAATGATTCCAACTTTAACCTCAATGACTACAACTTTAACCTCAATGACTCCAACTTTAACCTCAATTACTCCAACTTTAACCTCAATTACTCCAACTTTAACCTCAATGACTACAACTTTAACCTCAATGACACCAACTTTAACCTCAATTACTCCAACTTTAACCTCAATGACTCCAACTTTAACCTCAATTACTACAACTTTAACCTCAATGACTCCAACTTTAACCTCAATGACACCAACTTTAACCTCAATTACTCCAACTTTAACCTCAGTTACTCCAACTTTAACGTCAATTACTCCAACTTTAACCTCAATGACTCCAACTTTAACCTCAATGACATCAACTTTAACCTCAATGACTCCAACTTTAACCTCAATGACTACAACTTTAACCTCAATGACTCCAACTTTAACCTCAATTACTACAACTTTAACCTCAATGACTCCAACTTTAACCTCAATGACTCCAACTTTAACCTCAATGACTCCAACTTTAACCTCAATTACTACAACTTTAACCTCAGTTACTCCAACTTTAACGTCAATTACTCCAACTTTAACCT
This sequence comes from Hemibagrus guttatus, assembly GCA_033459395.1. Lineage (NCBI taxonomy): Eukaryota > Metazoa > Chordata > Actinopteri > Siluriformes > Bagridae > Hemibagrus > Hemibagrus guttatus. The sequence goes on from JAUCMX010000026.1 coordinate 17,744,275, forward strand.
CAATGACTCCAACTTTAACCTCAATGACATCAACTTTAACCTCAATGACTCCAACTTTAACCTCAATGACTACAACTTTAACCTCAATGACTCCAACTTTAACCTCAATTACTACAACTTTAACCTCAATGACTCCAACTTTAACCTCAATGACTCCAACTTTAACCTCAATGACTCCAACTTTAACCTCAATTACTACAACTTTAACCTCAATGACTACAACTTTAACCTCAATTACTCCAATTTTAACCTCAATTACTTCAACTTTAACCTCACTTACATTAAACGTAACCTCACTGACTCCAACTTTAACCTCAATTATTACAACTTTAACCTCAATTACTACAACTTTAACCTCAATGACTCCAACTTTAACCTCAATTACTCCAACTTTAACCTCAAGTACTCCAATTTTAACCTCAATGACTCCAACTTTAACCTCAAGTACTCCAATTTTAACCTCAATGACTCCAACTTTAACCTCAATTACTTCAACTTTAACCTTAATGACAGTAGCTTTAACCTCAATGACTCCCATTTTTACCTCAATGACTCTAACTTTAACCTCTATTACATTAAACTTAACCTCAGTGACTCCAACTTTAACCTCAATTACTTAAACTTTAACCTCAGTGACTCCAACTTTAACCTTAATGACACCAACTTTAACCTTAATGACATTAAATTTAACCTCAATGACATCAACTTTACCCTGAATGACACCATATTTAACCTCAATGACATCAACTTTAATCTTAATGACACAAATTTACCCTGAATAACACCTAATTTAACTTCAGTGACACCAACTCTAACTTCAATGACACCAACTTTAACCTGAATGTCACCTAATTTAACCTCAATGAGTCCAACTTTAACCTCAATTACATCATCTTTAACCTTAATGACTAACTTTAACCTGAATCACTCCACCCACCAAATCTACTATCATTAACCATAACTTTTACTCCATTACTCCATAACTTCTACACCAAATTCAGTAATTCTACACTTAACAAAGTCACATTGTTAAGACTTTAACCTCAAAACCCTTCAACTTTAACCTTAAACCTTACTTTCACCTCATTAGGACTACCCCATGTTAATGTCAGTGAGTTTAAAGTCTGTGTTATTGAAGCTAAAATTAATCTATCTCTGGTAACTTTAACCTCAGTGACACAAACTGACCCTGAATTGTACCTTCAACAATAACAACAATAACCTATTACTTTGATGACACACTCTCTAACCTCCTTCACCTCAATAAAACTTTAACCTAACTGTCACAAATTCTAACTCTGAATAAACCTCAGAAGCTCAGGATCTCATATTTAGAATCACAGTTTAAACGTAAAAATGAAAAACGTTCTTCATCTCATCTTCTCATCACAGGGTCCAGGATCGTATCCCTACAAGGTCAAAATCATTTTCTATTACTATCCTCCCAAGGACAAACTAGAAACACACACACACACACACACACACACACACACACACACACAACTTGATTCATTTTTTTAATTTGTAAGACAGAGAGCAGGAGGAAATTCTGAGTGCGAATATAACGTGATGAAGGGAGAAAGGAGACATTAGGAGTGAGTGAGAGGGAGAGAGAGAGAGAGAGAGAGAGAGAGAGAGAGAGAGAGATAGAGAGAGAGATTATGGAGGAGCAGAAAGGCTTTCAATCTCCTCTGCCATGCCATGACTTCCTATCTCAGTGCGATGTGTCACTTATCTGCTCTCCGCAAGAAAGATCCTTCACCAGCACTTAACCTTGCACAGAAAAAAATACAAAATAAATAAATAAATAAAACCCCAGTGATATAAAAATGGCACTCAATATCCACTGCAGCGTACCAAGAATCCAAATTGCTCAATTATGCTGCCTTAAACCCAGCACATTCTCTGGCACAAAAACCGTCATGACATTAACAGAGTCAGAGAAAGAAATATTCATCACGTATTGAGCTTTCTGTGGTCTTTTCCATCACACTCATGCAGCGAGACTCGCATTAGGACAGCAGAATTAGCCGGAAAAGCATCTGCTTAATTCACCTCGGAGATCGAGCGTGCTTATTGCATTTTGTTTATTTATTTCTGCTGATCAAAAGAAGCAACGATCCATTCAAAAAGGCCTTTTAATTGCTGCTCGTGAAAAATTGATACGCCGCCTAAGGACGTTTTATTGTGTCCCTGTGATGTGAGGAAAAAAAGCGTAAGTGTAAAGCTTGTATTTACTTCACATGCTCATGTGGCATTAAAGGCTGACAGAGAGAGAGAGAGAGAGAGAGAGAGAGAGAGAGAGAGAGAGAGAGAGGGGAGAGAGAGAGTAATTAGCTGATCTGCTGCCAAACCTCGGCTCGGAGAGCGTTTTCCACCTCGCTGAGGTTGAGGACGAAACCTCAATCAGCACTACAGCCCCAAAGTGCACTAAGCTAAACGATCCACTGGCAAAACGCAGTATGTCACCGTCTAAACTCCGCCTGATGGATAACGCAACACTAATACTGCCTCGTGTTCATAGATTTAATCGTAGAATTGTAGGATTCTTGTTGCTCCGGTTGATGAATAAAGCTGTAGCTAGTGCGCTAGTGCGCTAGGGAGAGTGGAGAGCGCTGATTTATGGTTACAGGAGGTTTGGCATCTGGTTTAGGACCAGAGCTCTCTACAGTGTTCTTCAGAAGGTTCTAGGTTTAGTCACGGCTTCTTTGCTTCCTACAAAAGTTCTGGTTTTAAATACTTGATAATAAAGGGAAAAAAATTCACGGAAGAAGATCCCACCAAAGGGACAACTGAGGAACAACACAGATTTCTCAATTAAATCTTTGTTCAATTAACATAAATAAATAAATTGCACTGGAACTGTACAGTTTAATAAAAATCTGAAAGTTAAAATAAAGATTGAAGAACAAAACAGGAAAGTGGGAGAAAAAAAAGGAGTGACCAAAAATGTGAAATAAATAAATAAAAGAAGAATTGAAAAGAAATTATAAGAAAAAGAAAAAGAAAATTTAAGGTAAGGAGCTGTAAAGGAAAAAATCTAAACAAAATAAAGAGCATGAATGAGCATGGATTCATGAGAAAATAAAGAAAAAAGAGGAAAGAATGAAAAAGGAAAGGGAAGAGGAAGACAAGTGAGGAAAAATGGGGGAAGAATAAAAAATGGGAATGGAATACAGGAAAGTAAAAAAAAAAGTACAACAATTCAGATGTCATGAAAGAAAACGATTTTTTTTTACTTCCATAAAAAAAGAAATAAAATTTGAAAAAGCATGAAGGGAAATTTAAAGTGATTCTGCTGTTTTCTGCACGCTGACTTTATCTGCGATCGACACAAAAACTCCACTTTGCTCGCTTTCTTCTCCTAAACCTGCGCTAAAGGCTAAAGCTCAATCCTCACGTCTCAAATAAAGAGATGAAATGAAGTGAAGGCATCTAAAGAGCACCGAGCAGGAACCTCATCAATGCACACACACACACACACACACACACACACACACACACACACACCACTCACATCCATACAAGTCAAGACCTCGTTCTCATCCACCTTCATCACATCTATTGTTAGTCCACAGGTGAGGGACGAGCCAGATATCTATCGCTAGCTGAAAAAATCTACCACGAGGCCAGAGATTCTGCAGCACACCAACACGCTCTGCTGTAACACACACACACACACACACACACACAACACACACACACACACACACACGCTTTCTGTTCAGCTCCAGGGCTCCTGAATGATTCACAGCGCCCCCTTATGGTGTCCCTGATTCAAAACTTTCAGCTTGATGCTCTTCCAAACCAAAGTTCTTCACCAATCTGGACCAGAGACCTAAAGAGAAGCATTTTAAACAATCCATAAATAATCTGAATAAAATCCACACTGAGCCCCAGATGATTCTCCACAGCGTTGCATCAAATTAGGTCCAAATTCCTGCCTCACAGTGTGCCACATTTCTATTCAACATCAATTCATCTCAGCCGTAACCTCCTCCTCCATCTTCTACACCAAAATATGCAAGAGTTTGCCCACAAAAGCACATTTGGTGAAAGTGTCAATAAACCATCTTGAGTCTTGAGTCTAATTCCTTCATGAAGCTCTAATCTATTTTTGGAGAATTCCCAGCTATTTTTTTTCCCCCACTTCATTCCCAAATAGTCTGACCGCACAAACATTCTAAAAGCAAAAATTTACTTTTTTTTCTACATGATAAGCAAGCTCGAGATCCAGCTGAGAATGAAACCACTCACCCTGCCAACGAGGATCGGATCAGGTCCAGAGAATTCCTCTAGCACGAACATTTGATTCCAAACCCATCCCCTCTTGGCCCGATGGAGGACGCCTCGTCCTTCCGGCTGGGAAGTCTCGCTTTCTGAACTCGGCCTCGTTTCTAAACTTCGCGACTGGTCGACAAACGGCGCCGAGGAGCCGAAGCATACACACGTAATCCACGCCAGCAAGATCCGAGTCCACACGTCTCTCTGCATCTCCTCTCTCTGCTTCGGCATCTTCACAGTCCGACTTTTCTAGATCTCTCCTTTCTTGTTCTTGTACTCCAGTTCTTCTCGTCAACTCGTTACTCTTTCCGTCCTTGTGTCCCGAAGCTCGGGTTCATGGTGTCACGGAAAAGCTGCGGTTCGCCTCCTGAGTGTGGAAAAAAACGTAATCCATCAAGCGTCAGTCTCCTGTGAAGGAGGAAGAAATGGAGATGGGCAATAATTATTAGCTCCTATATTTTAAAAGAAAGAGCCAAGGTCAGTGTTCTGTATGTGTTACAAAAAGATCTCTGTGATTCAAGAGCCAGATGTTCATGAAGGTTTAGTGATAATTTTGAAAATTACATATTTCTTCTGTGTGTGTGTGTGTGTGTGTGTGTGTTATTAATACATCAAACAACCCCTCCCCCCAAAAAATGTCCTTTTATTGTCCTAGTAACAAGTTGTCCTTCTGTAAATGTCCTTGTCCAAGTCAAGATTTTAAATACTATCCCAGTAATAAATGTCCTTTCAATCCCATAAAACATCTCTTTCTCACAGGCTTCCCCTGCTTTCCCGGTTTATTAATGGCCGTAGGAATCTGAACCAGCAGCCGCACCGACTCTTCAGCTGTCAAACACTCTATTAGGCTGTGCTCTAAAATGTGATATTTTAATTAAGGCATGAGTGTCTCAGCAATCGATATGATGTATGCGACTTAAATTCACCCTGATCGAAAATCATCTGCAGCCTACAAAGCTCTGGCTAAAGAAGTATAAAAAAATGACCATTAAATAACAACACATACTTAAAACCCACCGATGCAGGATGGAACGAGCAGGAAGGTTGGATGTGTCTCAATAACGCAAGGGCTTATTGTCCAAGAACGCTGAGCAAATCGAGACTAGAGCAAGGATGGAACCCATGTAAGAACCCAGCGATGGATCTTTAGAGCTTAGGGGCTTTTTTTTAAAAAATAAAATTGGAGATATTGTGTGAATCTGAATGTGTACATGAAGTTATCATCATTGTCGTAATTATCCGGCAGCTTACTTGCCATGAGAAAAAAAAAATAAAAATCTTCATAAAAGATAGAGGGAATTTTTTTTTCATTTAAATGGGAAAAAAAGTGAATGAAATGCATATGGAGTTCATTTCCAATAACAAAAAGAACAGAGAGAAGGGGAGAGAGAGAGAGAGAGAGAGAGAGAGAGAGAGAGAGAGAGAGACGGATTTGATTTCAGCACCATAAGGGACGGACAGCTCCCCATCTGGGGAAAAAAAAACCCCTAACAAATCTCCTATGCAGCAAAAATTAGGCAGCACTCAGGAATTTATTTACTCTCAATTCTTTCACACAGAGATGACTCAGTTCTAAGGTCACGGCACACAGCTTTACTTTTACACAAGTAACTGAAATCAAACTGATGATGATGAAGATGATGAAGATGAATATGATGAATGAGTGGAATTCAAGCCAGTTGATAAATCATGGAGGAATCTGTCGTGAGACCTGATGCTCGAGCTGTCCATCTGTTTCCATCTCTGATCAATCGATCATAGGCTCAAACATATAACATGCAGCTGAATCACACACACACACACACACACACACACACACACACACACACACACACACACTGCGTTTGTTCATGCACCTGTTCACGCTAAATGTCACTTACCCGATCCGACTGCCACGTCTCCTCTGTCGAGGGCTGCTTCAGAAATAAAGCCTCATCGCTTTCTGTGTGTGTGTGTGTATTTGAGAGAGAGAGAGAGACAGACAGAGGAGGAGAGACAGAGATAGAGAGATAGAGTGTGTGTGTGTGTTCCTGCGTGTGTTCTGGAGAAAAGAGAATGAAGCAGGATAACGGAGGAGTGCGGACTGCTAGAGATGTATGTGCACGTGTCGGGAGCTCCGGCAGGCTGCTGTGAGCTGAGTGTGCGAGTGTGTGAGCGAGCGGTGTGTGCGTGTGTTGCTTGTGTGTGTGCGTGTGGATGTGTGCGTGCATGTGTGTGTGTGTGTGTGTGTGTGCAAGAGGAGGAGGAGGAGGAAGAGGAGGAGAAGGAGGAGTGTGTGAGGTGGGCTGAGCTTCACTCCATCTATCTATCTATCCATCCATCCTGCTTTCTCTCTTTCTTCTGCTCTTGCTCTGAAGCTCAGAGAGGCTTTTGCACCAGGGGATATACAAGTTTTAGGGATGCTCTCTCTCTCTCTCTCTCTCTCTCTCTCTCTCTCTCTCTCTCAATGTCTCTCTCTCTCTCACACACACACACACACACACACACTGGTGTCACAGCTCTCGTCACGCTCGCTTGTTTCGTTTCTGTCCGAGGATTAAAACTGTATTTTTATATAAAGGCGGAGAGAGAGAGAGAGAGAGAGAGAGAGAGAGAGAGAGAGAGAGAGAGGACAGACAGAGAGAGAGTGTGTGTGTGTGTGTGTGTTCTGTTTCTTTCTGTGCATTGTACAATAGAAACTATATTACTAAAATATAAACAGAAATAATCAATATATAAATAAAGCTACACCTGCAGAGGCGGAGCAGGATGTCAGACATTAAATGCTCACAAAATAAATAAAACATTCAAAAATTAATTTAAAAAAATGTCTTTTTTGTTCCAGTTTCTGAATAAAATGCTATTATCTCTTTTTATTATATCTCTCCTCATCACTCACATATCAGTGCAGCATTAATGTTCATTCCAATAAAGCAACTTTAATCACACTGAATTGAATATGCAAATATGCAGATATGCAAATGATATGCTAATCAGCATAGGTGTGCATATGACATCATCATCATCTTCATCATCATCATCTTCATCATCAATTTTGTTCTATAATGTCTTTTGTAAAATGTTAATATTAGTGATGACCATTACAGGATTCCTTAACATGACAAAAACATACACTGAACATTGATCTATCTATCTATCTATCTATCTATCTATCTATCTATCTATCTATCTATCTATCTATCTATCTATCTATCTATCTATCTATCTATCTGTCTGTCTGTCTATTGTGTCAGTAAACAATTCTGCATTATATATCTCCTTTGAAGCATTAATAGAGGCAAGAAAATGTTTCAACAACAACAACAACAACAACAACAACAACAATAATAATAATAATAATAATAATAATAATAATAATAATAATAATAATAATAATAATAATAAGCAGAAGAAGAAGAAGGAGAGTGTAAGCTGATCCAAAAGTGTGTATACAGTGTCACCTGACTGACTGAGTGCCCTCTAGTGGAAAAAGTTGGATGTGCACAAACACGCACGCGCACACAGATAAACACACACGCACGCGCACACACACGCACATACACACACACACACACACACACACACATATAGGGGAGGGCGACAGAAAGAAAGAAAAGAAAAGAAATGGTGATATATTTTGGAAAAGAAATAGTCAAGGTCATAATTCTCTGTGTATTTTAAAGAGAGATAAGTGAAGAGACAGACAGTGGAACAGACAGACAGGTAGATGGAGAGACAGACAGACAGACAGACAGACAGACAGACAGGCAGGCAGGCAGACAGACAAGCAGAGAGATGAATAGGCAGACAAGTAGAAACAGACAGAAAGAGAAATAGACAGAGAAGTAGTCTGTGGGACAGACAGACAGAGGAATAGACAGAGATGTGGATGGAAAGACAGACAGATAGAGGAGTAGAGAAAGAAGTAAATTGAGTGACATATAAACAGAGGAGTAGACAGACAGGTATATAGAGTTACAGTCAGATCAATAGAGGGACAGACAGAGAGACAAACCGATAAATAGACATACAGAAGAAAGGTTGGACAGACAGAAGAATACAGATAAATAGAGGGACAGACAGACAGAAAGGGGAATAGACAGACAGGTAGATGGTGAGACACACAAACAGAGGACTAGTCAGTGAAGTAGACTGAGAGACAAGCAGAGAGGTAGATGGAGAAACAGATAGACAGAAAAATAGACAGACAAGTAGATGATGGAACACACAGGCAGAGGACTAGTCAGACTAAGAGAGAGACAGACAGAGAAACTGACAGACAGAGAGATAATTGGACAGACCAAAGGATAAACAGGCAGGTAAGTAGAGGAACAGACAGACAGACAGAAGACTAGACAGACAGACAGATAGGTAGATAGAAGAACAGACAGGCATACAGAGGAATAGACAGACAGATAGACAGATAGGTAGATAGAGGAACAGACAGACAGACAAACAGACAGACAGACAGAGGAATAGACAGTCAGATAGGTAGATAGAGGAACAGACAGACAGACAGACAGACAGACAGGCAGATAGACAGAGGAATAGACAGACAGATAGACAGATAGGTAGATAGAGGAACAGACAGACAGACAGAGGAATAGACAGACAGACAGGCAGATAGGTAGATAGAGGAACAGACAGGCAGACAGAGAAATAGACAGACAGACAGTCAGATAGGTAGATAGAGGAACAGACAGACAGACAGAGAAATAGACAGACAGACAGACAGATAGGTAGATAGAGGAACAGACAGACAGGGGAATAGACAGACAGGTAGATGGAGTTATGGACAGATAGACAGACAGATAAATAGAGGTACAGACAGACAGATAGGTAGATAGATAGAAAAACAGACAGACAAGGGAATAGCCAGACAGACAGATGGTGGGACATACAGCCAGAGGAATTGTCAGAGACGTTGACTGAGAGACAGACAGACAGAGGAACAGACAGACAGGTAGATGGAGAGACAGACAGACAGAGGTACAGGCAGACAGGTAGATGGAGAGACAGACAGACAGAAGAACAGGCAGACAGGTAGATGGAGAGACAGATTATTCTTTACTGATATTACATTTAAACATTTCTTTCTAGTAAGTTAGATAACAATAATGTAGTGTAATAATATTGAATCTCACTCCAGCCTCTACTACTACATGACTACAGCTACTACTAATAATAATATCATTCATGAAACTCAACTAAACATTTGTCATGTAAATGATGCCTGCAGAATTGTATTTTTTACCAAATTACACTTTTCCGTGTGACTGTTTCATCATCTGAAATTCCTCCGCCCTGCTGACATGAAGATTAACGATGTGGTTTTGCACAAACAGCACGCTAAGTGCTTTTTCTTCTCTTAAAGCAAATAAAACTAGAAATGATTATAAAACAGGAGTAATGTAAGGAGGAGGAGGAGGAGTCTCTGCTGCATAGACAAACCTCACACCGGTGTTAAGACTCAGATCACGCCCGGTCCACGCTCAGATAATCCGACACTCCCACCTCGGGGAGAGGCAGGGGAAGAGGCGCTGATCCACCTGTCACCTCCAGCAGCTGAGGGACGGAACCATTTCAGACATGGACCTTCTTTACTGCTGGTTCTGATATGTTTGAGTTGTGTGGGCGGAGCTAATATAGCACAGGTTAATGATTGGTCAGATAAAATATTTACATAATCATTCATTAATGTCTCTGTATATCAATCACCTTCAGAAGTTCGGCACTCACACTGATGAAGACTTTTCCCTCATTTTTTAATTTCTACATTTTTTACTTTTTTAATTTCAGAGAATGTCATAATTTCTTATTAAACATCTTTTTGATATTTGTTTAATTATTAATACACAGTAATGTTCTTCCATCGCTCATATTTAGCTCCATTTTGCCCCCTTGACTGACAGAAAACTTTAGCTGAATATTAATCGACTATGTTATTATTTTTATTTATTAATTTTTTTTTTTAAGACAAAATGTAAAAAAGAGATCACTTTGGAAAAATTAACACGATAAGAAAAATTCTGGAAGAAAAGTAAGAACACTGATTTACAGATTTTTTGTTTATTTGTAAAAACTGAAGTTTAAATATAGCACTTGCACCATTTGAGCCAATCAGGTTTCAGTATGCAAATTGATGGCCTGAAATGAAACATGGGGGAGGGGCATGTATTTGCATATTCATAAAGTCTTTTGTTGCTGTTGTTTTCTTTTAATTTTTACAATAACAATTATTAAAAATATAACAAACAAGCAAGCAAATTAAAAAATACTTTTCCCATCATAACTTTATTAAAATTCAATGTAATAAAATTTAAAATAATTCCCATTCAGCATGAATTCCTGTCTCACTCCCAGTATTCCCAGAACAGACTCCGGATCCCTGCTCAGGATAAAGTGCTTACTGAAAATGAATAAATAATGAATAATGAATGAATAAATAAAAATAAAAATAAAAATAAATAAATAAATAGTCTATTAATTGAACAAATTATCTTCTTTATTAATATAATTTTAGATTTAGATGTTTGTGATAAACTTATATTTATTTCATTTGAAATCCATTTGTCTTTGAATGAATTAATAAACAAATAAACAAATATGTAAATGCTGAAATAAATAGATAAATGAATAGATAAATAAATAGATAAATAAATAAATAAATCAGGAGTGAGCTGGGACTTGTCCAGAGTTCCTGCGGTTCCTCGGAGCTCCTCCCCGTGCTGGAGGTGTGATTAATAACCCTGACAGAGCGCTAAGCGATGATCGATTGAGGACGTCTGGGCTGGAAAGAGTGTTTCCTCTTCACTTACTACCGCTTTTTCTGACGCCTTCTGATATTTTGATCACCGGTGAAGTCTCATTGCAGAAATTAATCAATGACAGAGAAAGAAAGATCCTCTGGAGGAAAAGCTGACAAACTGCACAATGCTGAGGAGGAGGAGGAGGAAGAGGAGGGACCAGTGTGACAGGACTCAAAACACAGCCGTCTGTTTATAGTGTATAAAACTATTCATTCATTCATTCATTAATCTTCATTCTGGTCAGGGGTCCGTAGTCAGGGGTCCAAAGTTAGGGGTCCGGAGTCAAGGGTCAGAGTCAGAGGTCTGGATTCAGGGGTCCGGAGTCAGGGGTCCAGAGTCAGGGGTCCGTAGTCAGGGGTCCGTAGTCAGGGGTCCGGAGTCAGGGGTCCAGAGTCAGGGGTCTGGAGTCAAGGGTCTGGAGTCAGATGTCCGGAGTCAAGGGTCTGGAGTCAGGGGTCCAGAGTCAGGGGTCCGGAGTCAGAGGTCCGTAGTCAGGGGTCCGGAGTCAGGGGTCCAGAGTTAGGGGTCCGGAGTCAGGGGTCTGGTGTCAGAGGTCCGGAGTCAAGGGTCCGGAGTCAGGGGTCCAGAGTCAGGGGTCCGGAGTCAGAGGTCCGTAGTCAGGGGTCCGGAGTCAGGGGTCCAGAGTCAGGGGTCTGGAGTCAAGGGTCCGGAGTCAGAGGTCCGGAGTCCGGGGTCCAGAGTCAGGGGTCTGGAGTCTGTCCTGGGAATACTGCAGTATAATAAAGTAAAATAAAATAAACAACAATAAAAAAAAATTATAATATGCACATACATGTCCCACCCACTTACCAGTATTTCATCCCCTCAATTTGCATACTGGATTCTGATTGGCTCAACTGGCAATTTCAACATGTTTTTTTTTATTTTTACTTAATTTCTTACGGAAACAACAACAACAACAAAATGCATCAATTTTCTTACTTTGAACAGCAACTGTATCAAATTAAATATTCTAAAGTCATCTCTTTGTTAGATTTATTTTTTAATTTAAAAAATAAAAGCCAAATAAAATAAGAAAACAATTATCTCAATTTAATCCACAGATTGTTTGTTGTGAGAGACCCAAACCCCAAGCCAGGGGT
>JAUCMX010000026.1:17761449-17788949 GCA_033459395.1 Hemibagrus guttatus
CGATTTAAAGAAATGAGATATTCAGAGAGATTATAACGATTATTTCAAAACTTTTTTTGAAAGATTGGAAAAGTTTTGCGTGAGGTTCTCAGACTTTCGGTTCCCCGGCTGGTGTTGGGTTGGTCACGACGAGGGCGTGTGAATCAAACTGAAATGAGCTCCCTTCAGGAGCACAGAACCTGCGTGTACATTTGCTTTTTTCTGAAATCTCATTTTCAGAGCGGTGTAACGTGTCAGGTGTGAGAATGAAGCAGTCCTGCGGGCGCTGTAGCTCCACTTCACCTGTCCAAATCAATAACGCCGCATGATTAGGACAGGAAAAGATCCCAGACCTTCCGTCCTCGGAAAGGAAGCCAAGCGGACATTAATGAGTGTTCAGAGGATTTATTCCGAGCCTCTGCGCTAAAAGTAGACGTTGATGGTTGCAATAAATAACAGAGGTGAGGTGATTATGGCGCGCGTTACCTTTAATAGCGCTCATTAAGATGGCTTCCACGCCGGCCGAGCGAGAGACGAGAGCGATGGCCGCGTTCCTTCATGCACTCGGGGACAAGTTCAGTACCTGTGAGGAACTTTACATAGGAAACCAGCGTGAGATCAAGAGGAGGATCAAACGCTTCTGCTCGGCCATCAGGAGATGAACGTTTTACTTCTAAACAGAATTTATTTACAACACAAACAATTACCAATTAAACACTAAGACTCATAGACAAAAAAAAACCTGGAGAACCTGGAGGGTTCTCTTTTAGGTCAGTATTTATTATTTAGTATTTTATTTCCTGGTTATTTTTTATTTATTATTTGTTTAGTATTTGCTATAATCCAATTTAAATGTCTTTGTATAAACAGAACCCTGAAGCATTCTCACGGTTCCTCATCTTAAGCAACCTTTAAAAGTTCTATGTAGCAAACTTTTGCTCTAGTATCCTTTCATGAAATGTATATATATATATATATGTATATCATTATAAAATATAAAGATATATGGAACCCTTGAAGAACCCGTTGTTCTAAGTGTGTAAGTGATAAACTCTTTTTAATTTCTTTTTAATATCCAGAACCTATCAGGAGTTTAGCCTTTAGCTTCCTTTTACTTGCTACCTAGAGGGTTCTTTAAGGTTCAATCAAGTTGTTGTTGTTGTTGTTGTTGTTGTTGTTGTTGTTGTTGTTGTTGTTTTAGTCAGAATTCCAAGTAGAATGTTTTTTTGGAGGCTGTAGAGTTCTCAATTAAACTTTAAGTTTTCTAATAGGGAGACGTCAAAGCTTTAATGTTTCCGCAGTGTAAACTTTTTTAAGTTCTAGAAAAAGGGTTCTTCAGAGGTTATTCTCAGGTTTACTGCATAATTAAAGGTTCTTGAGTCCACACAGACACGGAGAAACATTCAGCTATAAGGCTCTATGTAGAATTCTAGTGTTGTCTAAAGGGACAACCAAACGAAGGACCCTTAAAGTATCTATGTAGAACCCTATAGCAATATTAATGTTTAATGTAATTTCACATTAAAAAGTTCTTCAAGAATTTAAATATTTATAGGATAATTAAAGTTTCTGATTTTCTATAATATTTAGAAAACCTTCAGAAACACTCTAGTGTACAGTTCTAGATCGACATAGATCATATAGCGGGACAATCCTTAATGCTTCTCAGTGTTTATATTTCTTTCTTTCTTTCTTTGCTTGTTTGTTTTTTTATTTATTTATTTGTCTATTTATCTATCTATCTATTTGCTTGTTTATTTGCTTTTTGTTTATCTGTTTGTTTAAGGAACATCTCCAAAAATATCCAAAACTGCTGCTCAACAAATGTTTTTATATTAATATTATTTATAAATAATTTACAATCGAATAAAAATAACTCATTGTAATGATAATAATTCATTATATAACTATTAGGAATATTTTTCTACAAAAAATTGTCCATTTATTTGGACATATTTCTCTGAAGATGTTTATTTGTTGTTAATATTGTTCACTTGGATTACTTATATACTAATAGCTATGTAACGATATAGTAATTATCATGTTATTACCTAAATATGTTATAATGAAGTATATGAATGTCAAAATCTAAAAAAAAAAAAACTTTTTCCTTTTTGTTTTAAATTAAATGTCTAATAAAGGTCTAATTAAATAGACAGGTAACGATATGGTAAAGACAGCGCAGTAATTTAATTGAATTTCACGAAACACTCTGCCATGAGTTTAAAGTGAATTACCTCTGAACTTTTTTTCTATCTAACTAAAGACAGACAAAAGCATTTTGCTCACATTTTAGCCGCAATTAATTTACAATAGAGGAAAGTAAAGTGTAATACAGAGACGCGGACTTTCCTCTGATTAAGCAGGATTAAATTAAAAAAAGCTAATTACCAAGGCTACATTCCTACACACTGTTCTGTTATGTAGCTAATTATTTTGTGTGTGTGTGTGTGTGTGTGTGTGTGTGTGTGTGTGTGTGTGTGTCCTCGAGTGTTCTAAAGACGATTATAAACAGTGTACAATGTGAGAGTATCAGTCCACACACAGCCCGGAGTTTCTGATATTCCTCCGGATGTGGATTTATCCCCCGTGTGGAATATGTTGAGGTGAAAACCGTGACCTCGACGCTTTGTTCAGATGAATTCAGACAAATGTCATCATTCTGATGAAAATAAAAGACGTCAAGTCGACGCTCTGAGGCTCTGCCAGCGAGGACGCCGCCGCCGCTTCCTGTTTGGGTCTCTGTGCTTTGTAGAGAAGTTTGAGTTTGACAGTAAAGTGAAATAATAAATAAATAAATCACTGAGACAACATTTATCCAGGTTTTATTACACAGAGGGAATCGTTTAGTAATCTTTTAGTGAAGATGTCTGTAAATTTTTGTGCTAAACAAACCAAAAAAATAAATTATAATAATTCACTGGACCAAACACGCTCACATCACAACTGATTTGCATCTAGCGACGCCCACAAAACTCCATAAAAGGTAAAGAACCCAGTCTGGTGTTTTGTGGGTTTCAAAAAAAGGTGAAGAAAACTGTTTTGTGGGCGTCACCATATGCAAATGATATGCTGTGATATGCATATATTTGGTTTTGAAAACAGTTATTTTTGTTTGTTTTTTATGAAATAATCAGGGTAAAGGCTGAAAAACAGATGAAGAAGGTATTTTGACTCATTACTATGACTATAAGTACATTTATTTATTATTATTATTAATAATAATAATAATAATAATAATAATAATAATAATAATATTTTGAGCATCAATATTATTTTTACTTGATTTATTTTGTTCATTTATTAAATTATTATTTTTTTATTTAATTCAAAATCATATTTAACCTGTTTAAATTAAAAATAAATAAAAATCAAAATAAATGACATTGCATCCTCGCTTTTTTCTCTTTCCTGAAGTTAATAAAGACTAAAACAAAATGCAGCTCGTCATTTTCTTTTTCTTTTTTGAACAAGAAACCGTGAAGTGCTAAAGAATTAAAGTTACAGCTTTATCTCTGACACTGGAGACTCCTTCCATAAATGCTACATACTTTAGAAACATAAAAACCTTTACTACATCAGATTACACTTTGTTGTCTTACATATTTTATGTTGAGTGTCTTCCGTACAAGTCTCTATGAATGAGCCGTTACTACAGAAACGCTAACCTAACAACAATCAACACAACACTAAACCAATTAAAATCCAGAATAAAACAGTTGCTTTTCTCTCCAAAGAATTCTTTCTCAGTGTGAAATTTTTGCCTTCCGTTTCTTCTGAACTCCGTTTCTTATTTTCATCTCCATAACCCAAATGTGACCGAAAGTGATCTCTATCGTCACACCTCCATGTTAAATTCTCCTCCATGATGAGAAGTCACCCTGAAACCCGAGCTCCTGGAGCGTCTCGCCCACGCCGTGTCGATCTCACAGCTGCAGCAGCCTGAAGCGGGATTTGGCACGGCGGAGGGGAATTTCAGCTCCTCGCCACGTTTCACCCTCTGGGATTCGTCTCTGCTAATTAATAACCCGCCGATGTGGCCGACGCCCAATAAGATTATTAGAAAAGTCGTTAAAAAAAGCGTCTCATCTACAGCTGGAACCGAAGAGCTCTAAAAGTCCAGTGGGAACGTTCCCGCGTGCTAAAAGTGTTTTGTTGGAGAAATTTAATTGCAGCATCTACACTGGAGTTCCTGTGAGGATTACAGTATAATGACACGAAACAGGGACGTCTTCAAAGGGAGGGGTTTTTGATTTCCCTCTGAGCCGAGATAACACGTCTACAAAGGAACAACAACAAGCTTTACAACCAGCTTTTAAAAAAATATCAAAAATTTTTATGTATTTTTTTTATGATTATTTGTTTGTTTTGTTAGGCTTTAATCAGCTATCGATGATCAGGGTCATGCTTTTTTTTTTAACCAGGTTTTATTTCTATATCAACCAACATGCAGTGAGTTTACAATCTGAAATATTCTTCGGACCTGGTAGCAATCGTTTTAGGCTAAAAATCCCAGTTGCACCATGTTGTTGTCAATCAGTGTCAAGCTACACACAATAAACGCCTTCAGCATCTCCACCAAAACCTGTTGTTTGTTGTTATTCTGCCGAATATAAAATTCCCTTCAGGCTGTCTTGTCTAAATCAACTATCTGTGACATGTTTTTCTGGAAAATTCATAGGAATGTCACCTGAGCCCTGACTGGAAAAAAAAAAACGTAATAAATTTATAGAAATATCGTTAAAACACAACAGCGCTGTTGAGCTATGGATTCTGATTGGTCAGAAGGTGTTAATGTTTATGGATGGAAGGAGTGTCCAGTGTCAGCGCTGTGTATCAGTCAGAGGTGAAGATGGAACTTTTCACATCTTCAGGAAAGAGAAGATTTCTCTTTGCTTAGGAACACTCTGGTTCCTAAGCAAAGTGAGAACAGGAACAGAAGACAACAAAGAAGAAGAAGAAGAAGAAGAGAAGGAGAAGTGAAGAAGAAGAAGAGAAGAAGAAGAGGGAAAGAAAGATGAAGAAGAGGGAAAGAAAGAAGAAAAAGAAGAGAAGGAGAAGAGAAGAAGAAGGAAACGAAGAAGAAGAATAGGGAGAGAAAGAAGAAGAGAGAAAGAAATAAGAAAAAGAAGAAGAGAAGGAGAAGAGAAGAAGAAGAAGAAGAAGAAGAAGAGGCAGAGAAAGAAGAAGAAGAGGGAGAGAAAGAAGAACAGGAAGAGGAGGGAGAGAAAGAAGAAGAAGAAGAAGAAGAAGAAGACGAAGGAGAGAAGGAGAAGAGAAGAAGAAGTAGAAGAAGAACAAGAAGAACAGGAAGAAGAAGAAGAAGAAGAAGAAGAAGAACAGGAAGAGGAGGGAGAGAAAGAAGAACAGGAAGAAGAAGAAGGACAAGAAAAAGAAGAGAGAGAGAAAGAAGAAGAACAGGAAGAAGAAGTAGAAGAAGAAGAATAGAAAGCAGAACAAGAAGAAGAAGAAGAAGAAGAGAGAGGGAGAGAAAGAAGAAAAAAGAAGAAAAGGAGAAGAAGAAGAGCAGGAAGAAGAAGAAGAACAAGAAGAACAAAAAGAAGAAGAAGAAGAGGGAGAGAAAGAAGAAGAACAGGAAGAAGAAGAAGAGAAGGAGAAGAGAAGAAGATGAAGTAGAAGAAGAGGGAGAGAAAGAAGAAGAAGAACAAGAATAACAAGAAGAAGAAGTGGGAGAGAAAGAAGAAGAAGAGGGAAAGAAAGAAGAAGAATAACAAGAAGAAGAAGAGAGAGAAGAAGAAGAAGAGGGAGAAGAAGAAGAAGAAGAAGAAGAAGAAGAGGGGGGAGAAGAAGAAGAAGAAGAACAGGAAGAAGAAGAAGAAACCTCTCAGAGACATGCTGTTTTTGGAAAATAATCACCTTTAGTGTGGAGAGTTTATAGACTCAATGTAGAACCTTTTTCTCATGCAGTAGAACGTTTTCTTTGGGATTTGGATTCCACATTCGGCAGAAGGATAAAGTTGTACTTTTTTTATTCCTTTAATTTTTAGGTAGCCTGTTATTCTGATCATGAATTCTTTACAGATAAATCATTTTCCAAAAAGTTCCCAAATAACAAATGAATGAGATGAGCGACAGTGTGTTTGAGACACCGAGCATCTCTACATGACAGTGTGATGATGTAAGCATGCTAAAACCGTAGCTATGTGCTACTCTGTGACGATAGCTAACTCCAGACATCACAAACGGTTTAATTATCATGTTAATTATTTAAACACAAATTCAAGCGTGTTGTTAAAAATAAATAAATCCAGAACCGCCCCTACACATGCTGGATATTATTATCGCTATTATTATTACTTTATAAACACCTGAAATCGGTTTATCCGTGTCACGCCGCCGGGCCTTTACGCTACGCAGCTGTCAGGGATGGAGAGAGCAGAGGAAAAAAAGAACTGCTTCTTCACATAAAGGGAGAAAAATGAAGGTGTACGCGACACAATAACACACTCAGTGTCCGCGTCCTCTCACGGCGCAGTCTCAGTGGAGCTCGGCTCTCTGAAAGCCGATTCATTTTCCCGAGCTCTTGTTGACGAAAAGGAGTGGAGGAACGGAGGAGTGCAGAAGTGGAGGAGGGATGCAATTAATCTCAGTGAACTGAGATCTGCTTCCTTCATTAATCTTTGATTGTAAATGAATAGTGTAATTGAGGCAGGGACGGAGTACGTGTGGGACAGAGTGACGCGCTCCAGAGAGCGGCGGCTGATTGAGCGTTTCACTTAGATAGCGAGAATTTAGGACTCATTATGACCTACATCATCTTCTCCATCTCTAAACGCCTGCATGTTTTCTACTTCCTGTCTCTGGGCTAACAGTACGCCAAAATGCTACACCTTCTTTAGTGCAGTTTGGGGATGTGGTGCAGCCGTGGCTAGGAGATTGTTAGCTTGCATCTGATCGGTATTTATGCTAGTTTAGCTTAAATTTTCACTATCTAGTCAGATTTTATGCTTCAGTTAACTTTCACTATCTAGCTGGCTGTAGGTTTTGTTTTCTTTAGCTTTTTTATATTAGTGATCTTCTATTACATTAGCATTTGGTCACAAAGTTAGCTCACATATTAGCAGATTTGTTTTGCTAGTTTGCTTTTAGCTAAGTCTAATCTGACGTTCGGGCAAATTCAAGGTGGATGGCCTGGTGGAGGTTTGAAGCATAAAGGAATTGGAAAAAAATAGCTGGATGTAAAGGAAGAATCTCTGAGTGAACAGCAAACAGGAAGTACATGACAGGAAGAGACATCCCGGTGGCCACACCTACACTGGCTAGTAGATTTTGTCTCACAAGATTCAAATTTTCTGAGGCTGGTTTTTCTGCACACACATTTATGAAATTTTCAGAAGACAACGTGACTCATGCCCCGAGCTCGCAGTTTGGTTCCTTCTCTGCTGTAGAGCGAGCAGTGACTCACAGCTGTCGTCTTTCAGCGTTTCATATCAGGGTGTGGGATCGACGTGGAGATTGAAGGAGTGAGCCGAGCCGGTTATGGAGTGTGCACTCTGTTCTCACTACAGCCGAGCGTGACGGCGTGATGGGAATGAGATTATTAATATCGCCTGGACAGCTGTTGCCGTGCCGATCCTCCTTCACATCAGGCTTTTCCTCTCTCCACTTCCACTCAACTGGACAAAATAAACATATTTACCACCGTACGTCATCGATTCTGGCATCTGGAGTGATGGCATCAGAAATGCTGAATGCATGGAAATAAATCCATGATCCAGAAGGTCAAGAGTCTGAACTCGTCACTGTTTCGAGCACGGTTCTGTGCACGCTAAAGTCAACTCGTTATAATAGACAGGTACACCATGTCACGAGCTGTCAGTCACTAAAGAAAAGCTTGAGTCATAAATCCTCTTTATTTTTTTTTCTTTCAGGATGGACTGAGTGCTGTTCGCAAGCAGGTTCTATTTATGGCAAGAGCACACACTGCTCCCTCAGGATGTGACTCCGGCTGCTTTATTGCTGGATTTTATGGACATTTATCAGGGCCGGCTCCAGGTTGAGGACGCTCAGTAAAACAAGCTCACCCTGATGCCAAACAGCTTCTGATTTTCCTCCCAAAACTGTAAAAATGGACTTTTCATGATCCATTTTAAAGAGAGCAACGTGTTTACGAATAGAAAAAAAAAATATCTGTCTAAATACTCAAACTGATGCCAGGTTAATTCCTCAGAAATTATCAAAGGAAAAAACAGATCTTACAATGTGCGCTGAGGAATGAAGGCATGGGGGAGCAAGTGAATGAGCGAGTGAGGAACGAGTGAAGGAGTGAGTGAGGAGCAAGTGAAGGAGTGAGTGAGGAACGAATGAAGGAGTGAATGAAGGAGTGAGTGAGGAGAGAGTATTGAGTGAGTGAGGAGTGAGTGAGGAGTGAATGAAGGAGTGAGTGAGGAGAGAGTATTGAGTGAGTGAGGAGTGAGTGAAGAAGTGAGAAGGCCTCTAGATCAAGGATGTGTCCTAAGGATGCTTCATACACAGACTTAATGCATAAACATTTACATATGTAAATTTGCACTTCCAGGCCACCAACAACCACATCTCAGAGATCAGATCGTGACAAATGACAAAACATCCATGTGGAAAGTGATTCATCTCATCCAGAATAGCACTGTAATGTCTACAAGGGTTATGGTTAAAGGTTCTGAAGACTTTCAGAGCTTTAAGAATTTGCAATTTTTCTTAAGTATACACCGACCAGGCATAACATTATGACCATCTGCCTGTTGGTCTCCCTTTTGCTGCCAAAACAGCCCTGACCCGTCCTGCACTGTGTATTCTGACCCCTTTCTATCAGAACCAGCATTAACTTCTTCAGCAATTTGAGCAACAGTAGCTCATCTGTTGGATCGGATCACACGGGCCAGCCTTTGCTCCCCATGTGTATCAATGAGCCTCGGCCGCTCATGACCCTGTCTCCGGTTCACCACTGTTCCTTCCTTGGACCACTTTTGATAGATACTGACCACTGCAGACCGGGAACACCCCACAAGAGCTGCAGTTTTGGAGATGTTCTGATCCAGTGGTCTAGCCATCACAATTTGGCCCTTCATCAAACTCGCTCAAATCCTTACACTTGTCCATTTTTCCTGCTTCTAACACATCAACTTTGAGGACAAAATGTTTACTTGCTGCCTAATATATCCCACCCACTAACAGGTGCCATGATGAGGAGATACTCAGTCTTATTCACTTCACCTGGCACTGCTCACAGTGTTATACCTGATCGGTGTAAATATATATTTTTATTCTATCCTACTTGGTTTAAATGTTCTAATTATATCGTGGTAGCTGTATTAGCTGATTCACTTTCAAGAACATTTGAGTTGTTCTGTTTGCTTTATCTCTAGACTTGTTTATTTTTTTTTTAGCTTTATCTCTCTGTGTTAACTGAACACAGGGTCAGGATACTCTATAGACAGAAACCCAACAGCATCCTGACTAATCCAATAACAGACTTGCAGTGATAACAGAATCTTTTTGTTTATACTGATCAAAAGTGCCAGATAAGTCGATTTCTATTCCACAGACAGACTGGATCCCTGGAGGAATTCTAGAAAGGGTTAAAGGTCAAAGTTGAACCCTGTAACAGAGAGTTTAGTTATGAGACATGACTCCAGCTGCAACACCTTTAGAGACAACCAATAACTGTCCAAAATTAGCTTGATATAACTAAAAGAACATAAAATAAGCTTCTCCTTTAGATACTGAAGAACCTTGAAGTAGCCAATGAACCCTTGGAGAATGTTTATTGCCCTAAAAGCCGGCTTGGATTCCGTGTGAATGTGAGGAAAGTTTTGGATCAATAACTAATGGAAAATAAACAGTTCTGGGCAGAGGTTTCAGTTCTGGATCCGTGATGTGAAAATAAAGTGATTAGCGTGAGAGATCGGCCGTGAGAGCGATGGGTTCCTTCTGATCCGATCTGACCGAGACATGCCGAGTCGAATCGTAGCCACTAGACTGAGTGAGCAGATTTGGGCTGGAAGAGTGTGTGATGTGAGGGTTGATATGGACACAGACACACACACACACACACACACACATACACACACACACACACAGATGTATTCTGAAAACTAGGACTCATAGGGCTGCTGTTGGCTGGAGGCCACGTCACACTGATGCCATGTGACAGGTGTAAAGCGCTGCTCATTGGGGAAGCCGTGCTACGCTAATTATTGACGCTTAAACAAATCTGGAGATGACGGCCTCAGGCTCACACTGACTCATCAGAGGCTGAAAATGGCCGATGGCTGAACGTTTGGTGGCCTGAAGGTTAGGGTTCTACACTAAATTCTGCTGTAACCAATCAGGATGCGGCTTCGGCACTAAATTCTGCTGTAACCAATCAGAGCATAGCTCCTGTTCTAAATTCTATTCCACTATAAATATGAAATATATTTATATTGTTGAATCGAAAATCTGCATATTTTTGCTCCTGTGCCATGTGTTTTTTGTTTGTTTATTTATTTATTTATTATAAGCTCTTCGGTGTTTGTTATATTTAGAGACGTTGTTTCCTTGAGCGACAGCCGTCAAATCCTCTTACGCTCCCGTCTTCCAGAGAAAATAAAAAATAAATAAAAAGAAATAAATAAATAATCATAATAATGTTTAAATCCCAAAAAACTGGAAGCGAGATGTTCTTACACTGAATATATTTACACACAATCCCAGATCCTTCACTTCCTAAAGCCAAAGACATTTATTTCACTTCGACACAGAGACAGAGGAAAAAGCGCGGGAAAATACTGCAGCGTCGCAAATTAATACTGAATTCATTTACGTTAATAACTGTCTCACTCCTCACATCCACAGTGTTTACAGTCAGGAAAAAAGAAATAAACAAACAGACCAACAAATAAATAAATAAATAAATAAACAGCCTGCGTTAGAAAAGGATGAGGTACTGAAGCTACAGAATGAACAAGAAAGAAAACTAAACTAACTTTAACTAAGCGCAGTCTTTCTTTCTTTCTCTTTCTTTCTTTCCCATTTCTCTCTTTTGTTCATTCTTCTTGTTCTTCTCTTTCTTTCTTTTCTTTCTTTCTTTCTTCTTTCTTGTTCCTCTCTTTTGTTCATTCTTCTTGTTCTTCTCTTTCTTTCTTTCTTTCTTTCTTTCTTTCTTTCTGTCTTTCTTTCTTTCTTTCTTTTTTCTTTCTTGTTCCTCTCTTTTGTTCATTCTTCTTGTTCTTCTCTTTCTTTTCTTTCTTTCTTGTTCCTCTCTTTTGTTCATTCTTCTTGTTCTTCTCTTTCTTTCTTTCTTTCTTTCTTTCTTGTTCCTCTCTTTTGTTCATTCTTCTTGTTCTTCTCTTTCTTTCTTTCTTTCCTTCTTTCTCTTTCTTTCTTTCTTTCTTTCTTTCTTTCTTTCTTTCTTTCTTTCTTTCTTTCTTTCTTTCTTTCTATCTGTATTTCTTTCTTTGTTTATATTTCTTTCTTTCATTCTTTCATTCTTTCTTTCATCATTTTTCTGCTCTTCTTCCTTCTCCTTTTCTTCCTCTAATGTTCCACTTCCTCCTCCTTTTGTTCCTCCTCTTCCTCTTTCTTCCTTTTGCCTGTTCTTTTTCCTTCTTTTCCTTCTTCTCCTCACCTTTCTCTTCCTCTCCCTCCTCCTCTTCTTCTCCCTCTTTCCCCATGCTCATATATTACTTGTAGGTTTTGTTCAGAACCCGGCGCTGAGCTTATGATGCTGTAATGAAGATGAATATTCTGAAATGTTTCTGGACCGAGTCCCGAGGAGGAAGAAGAAGAAGAAGAAGAAGAAGAAGAAGAAGAAGAAGAAGAAGAAGAAGGAAGAGAAGACTAACCACAGAAAAGTTCATTCCTTATGATTATGATTATTATTATTATTATTATTATTATTATTATTATTATTACGTTGAGCATGATTGATTCCCACCTCCTTCCCACTGTATGTGTGTGTGTGTGTGTGTGTGTGTGTGTGTGATTGAGCCCTGCAATGTTTTGGTACAAAACATAGATGAATAGGATGGATTCTTTAATTCCTTTTATCTTTTTTTCTGTCTTTCTTTCTTTTGTACTCCATTTTTTCTCTCTTTCTTTCTTTCTTTCTTTCTTTCTTTCTTTCTTTCTTTCTTTCTTTCTTTTCTTCTTTCTTTCTTTCTTTCTTTCTTTCTTTCTTTCTTTCTTTCTTTCTTTTCTTCTTTCTTTCTTTAGCACTGTAGTTGTGTTCACTGGCATTATACTGTGTGTGGGTGTGTGTGTGTGTGTATGTGTGTGTGTAAGTGTGTGTGTGTGATGACTGTTCTCTCGCTATACACATTAAATAAAATAAAAATCTTCTTGATGAATGAAACTCTTAAAGCTGAGGAGGTTCAGTGTGTGCAATCGCTCTGATCTGGGATCAGCTCACGGCTCCTTGTCTCTTCACCTCTCGTCTCGTCTCTTCTCCTCTCGTCTCGTCTCTTCTCCTTTTGTCTCGTCTCCTCTCCTCTCGTCTCGTCTCGCCTCATCTCGCCTCGTCTTGTCTCTTCTCCTCTCCTCTTGTCTTGTCTCGGCCCGAAGTGAGGCCCAATAAATGCTTATCGATGACAGCCTTAATTTGTCAGTGTCGCAGTCCTGCAGCTGAAATTCCGATCATTTTCCTGACAGATTTGAAGGAAAACCTCTTTAAAGTGTGAGGAGTTTTCACCCTGAATGTCCTTCAAAGTCAAAGCTTCTGCTCTGTGCTTAAGCTCTCGCTTTCTTCTCTCGCTCGCTCTCGCTCTCACATATAATGTATATATAGTACATCTCAGGCTCAAGCAGTCCCGTCTCTTTCTTTTCCTTTAGTTGCTACAGTATGCATTTAAAGACTCTCGCTATCTGCGTTCTCGTGTCCCTGAAGTGAGCAGTGAAAATTATCCAGCAAAGCGAGTCTTCTTTCTTAAATGCGCATTAAAATGCGATGCAATTTCCTCCCCCGATTTACTGACGCCCAAAATAAGAGGCAGAAACTTTAACTGTGGGCTGAAATTCTTTAAGCACACGCAGGGCTTTCTCCGCTCGCCTGTTCCTAATTTGAAACGCTGATGCGTGACTGCTGTATGTGAGAAGAGCCGGCGAGGAAGGGATTATTCCACTTTCCTGAATTTGTGTAATGGCCGAGCGAGGTGCTGCTTTTACAAAACGCGCTCTAGTGCAGCATCAGATTTAAAGGGAAAAATTAAACACATGTAACGCGCTCCTTGAACTAAAACCTTTCACATGTAGTGTGTTTTTTTTTTGTATATGATTCATTTTTGTACAAGTGATCCAATGGATCTGCAATAAACATGAATCATTTCCACATGTGTTTGCAAATGATTCACTTATTTTCACAGTTCATCACATGACTTATTTCAGAATTAATTCATTTTCATATGTTTTTGCCATTTTTTACAAAATGATTCATTAGTGTTTTCAAACGATTCACTTATATTTAAACAAATTTCAAAATGATTCACTTATTTACACTTGCTTTTTTCAAATGGTTCACTTGACATATCACTGATTCACTCATTTCCCCGGTTCATCTTTACACAATTAGTTTATTTTCACAAATTATTTTTACTTGATTGATTCATTTCAACATCATTTTTACAAAAGATTCTTTGCACAAATGATTTTTACACAAATGATTCCTTTATATTCATCTTTGATAATTTCACATGATTCATTTATCCTTCATGATTCATCCAATGTTCCATTTTTATGTGATTTTTACACATCATTCATTTATCATTTTCCATAATTAATTTATTTACCTATTATCTTTACAAATGATTCATTTACTTTCATCTTATTGTAGGACATATTTATTTCCAATTTGTGTTCATTTATCTTCCCATAATTTCCATATGATTCATTCATTCTCCTGAATTTTATACATTTATCATTTGAAGCTTATTTTCCTAGTGTACATGTTACATTTCATTCATAAGGCATTATACACACTGTTAGGGCTGCATTACACATTCTAGTGATCCTAATAATGCATTATGAATCATTTATAAAGGATTATATCAACAAACAAACCGGCTCGTTCTATTTACAACTTATTTATGGATTATAAACATCATCATGAACTACAGTTCCTTATGAATGCATTAGAGCTTTATGGATATTATACATATGGGCTTGATGGGAAGTGATATACACACACACACACACACACACACACACACACAGTCCCTCGGCTGCTCATTTGTTAATGACACACACTCAGGGCATCTATCGATCTTCCTCTGCCACTAATTAATAGTGCACTCGTTAAAACATTTGCAATACGTCGTGAGTTAACAAAGCTAAGTTAATGTGCAGGTGATTTGTCCTCCTGCGCGCTTTAGATGGCTGTTATTCGGCCTGCTACGGTTTTCACCGCGCTCTTCAAGGACGATGTCGGATTTAATTAATGACCGTTTAGACGAAAGTACAATTATCAACATGCCTTAAGGGTAGAGCCGACATCTCGATACATCTCCCTAGCTCACTTCAACCTGCTGCACAAACACCAGTAATAAATCTCTAACAAGACCCTAATCACTGTGTTTGTTTGTTTGTTTGTTTTGTTTTGTTTTTCTAGGTGGAAATGTTAAGGTGGTCGTAGCGGACACGTGTTCGTGTTACGGGCTTTAATTCAGTAATGACAAAATGCATCATTCTGAAGTGAACCGATTTAAAATTTAAGAGCGCGATTAAAGTCATCTGAGGATTAAATAAATAAATAAATAAATAAATAAATAAATAAATAAATAAGGACAGCTCATAATAGTAATAAAACTAGACAAAAATAAAACATCTTTTATATTAAAGTGAATTAAAGTGAATCAGCAGTGACGTGTTTAAGTGTTTCATGTTACAGTCAAAAGCAGTTCATAAAGCTGTAAGTTTAATTCAGCTAATAAACAACGTGGAGAAGACGATCAGTGTTAAAATAAATTCCTGCACCAAATTATTTCAATTTAGCTCAAAATTTACACTAAAGTAAAATATGCAGCTTTTTCACATTGTTAGTGTTCACATTCCTGCCATTTATTTTTATTATTTTTCACAAATAATTTTTAAATGATTCACTTTTCACACAAATTTTCCAAATGATTCACTAATTTTGAAGTGATGCTTTCAATTGATTCACCAATTTTTATATGTTGCTTTCAAATGATTCACTGATTTTGACGTGATGCTTTTAAATGATTCAATTTTCACACAAATTTTCCAAATGATTCACTGATTTTGACGCGATGCCTTCAAATGATTCACTGATTTTGACGCGATGCCTTCAAATGATTCATTGATTTTGACGCGATGCCTTCAAATGATTCACTGATTTTGACGCGATGCTTTCAAATGATTCACTGATTTTGACGCGATGCTTTCAAATGATTCATTGATTTTGACGCGATGCTTTCAAATGATTCACAGATTTTGACGAGATGCTTTCAAATGATTCATTGATTTTGACGCGATGCTTTCAAATGATTCACTGATTTTGACGCGATGCTTTCAAATGATTCACTGATTTTGACGCGATGCTTTCAAATGATTCACCTGACCTAATTTTCACATGGATTCATTTATTGTCATGGTTCATCAAACGATCCATTTCTTTGTGATTAAATAAGAATAAAGCAAAAAAGTGTGCTGGTTTTCAGGAACTATTTAACCTGACACAAGCTCTTTGTAACAGAATCAGAAGGTACTGAAAATCACTCTTTGTATTCAGTTGCAGGAGGCGGAGCTTATCGAACAGAGGGGCGTGTCTCATACTGTAACACGTGACTATTACAACATTTCTTGCTTGATATCGTCTCGAGCGAGGTGCAGAATTACCTCCAGCGCCTCTGATGGACAGTTTGATGTGACCACAGACCTCCAGAGTGTAGCTGAATTCTGGATCCTGATTGGTTAGATGATGTTAATTAACTTTCTAATTCTCTCTAACAGCGGCTCTGACAGTGACACAGCTCTAAAGAACAGGTAATCGTTAGCGTTTCTATAGTAACAGCTCCGTCACTTGATGGGGCTTGGAATCTGAATACACACACACACACACACACACACACACACACACACACACACACACACACACGTCCTTTACTAACTGTAATTTAAGAATTTTGTCATTGCAAATATTATTATCATTATTATTAATAGTAGTAGTAGTATTAAAGACGAATCTGAAACGTTTATCTCCCTTCACCCTGCACTGTGATAATTCTGTGTGTATTCACTCGAACCTGGGAGAGAGAAGAGCAAGCACACCTGTATTTTAATCACGTACAGCATCGCTGCACGCCTCATGTACGCATTAGTGAGCGGGGACGATGCGGGATCTCCGGGGCCTCCGCCGAGCGAAATAGAGAAGTACGCAGCCTGAAACAATATCAACACCAACCGCGAAAGTCGACATAAAGCTAATGAAGCAGCGCGAGCAGCTTGCGGGGCGTAGCAGATCACTTCAAAGCTCTGAACAAACTCTTTCCTGAAGGTGAGAGAGAACAAAGTGGATCCACTGGCATGAAACACACTCAGCAAATGTTTAGAGAACATTAACGCTACTGTTTGGAGCCTCGTCTGGGACGGAGCTGAGGAAGAACACGATGACGCAGAGATGTGAAAAACGACCTATGCTGACGTCTCTATATCTTTACCCTTATAGACGATGCAATCGACCATGAATATGCATGAATATGCAAATTAGAAGCTATCACAGGTTCAAACTGAGCTCGTGTTTAAACACTTTTAGGATTCTGAGAAGAAATTTGTCTGGAAATGTGACCAAATCCAGGAAAGGAACTCTTAATGCTTCAATTTCCTGATCCCAACTTTGTGGGAACAGTTTGGGGATGACCCCTTCCTGTTCCAACATGACTGCACACCAGTGACCAAAGCAAGCTCCATAAAGACATGGATGAGTGAGTTTGGTGTGGAGGAACTTGACTTGTCCTGCACAGAGTCCTGACCTCAACCCCATAGAACACCTTTGGGATGAATTAGAGCGGAGACTGTGAGCCAGACCTTCTCGTCCAACATCAGTGCCTGACCTCACAAATGCGCTTCTAGAGGAATGATCAAAAATTCCCATAAATACACTCCTAAACCTTGTGGAAAGCCTTCCCAGAAGAGTTGAAGCTGTTATAGCTGGAAAAGGGCAGGACAATTCCATATTACATTCATGTGTGTGTAAAGGCAGACGTCCCAGTTCTGGTCTGGCTCGCAGTCTCCGCTCTAATTCATCCCAAAGGTGTTCTATGGGGTTGAGGTCAGGACTGCTGTAAGACAACACCCAAATTCAATGATTTGAAGGGGTGTCCCAAAACTTTTGGCAATATAGTGTATAACTTTAAGAATAAAGAGCGGCTGTTTTACCGAAAATCTGTTTAGAAGAAATATATTTTCTCTGTAAATGGTCTGAAATGTTTTTATTTAGTAAATTGAGTTCCTGCCCTTCAGCAGCAGCACTTTACACATCATCTGTTTCTGAAGTGACTTTCAGGCTACAGCAAATTAATGACCTGAATTTCACTGACGGATTTTACACTATACAGCAAACACGTCAAACACACGCAGTGAAATCAGCAGGCGAGACGGTTAGAGCTTTATTTGGGTTTATTTGGATTTGTCTCTTTCGCACAAACGTTTAGTACATCTTGTTTGTGTGAGAGTGTTAAAGATTTTCTCCTGAACTCAATCATTTCCCTCATCATCATCATCGTCATCATCATCACATAATTGATTATTAAATTAAAGGAATTTAATCTCCTAAAAAATAACGGGTTTAGATTTTAAAGACTTCTCTTTATTACTTATTCTGGTTAATTTAATAATGACTTTCCAATAAATTGATGAACTCTTATGAAGTCATGTATATTAATACTCATTGTCAGTACCGCTTATCCAATCTATCCTCGGGCATCTATCTCAGGCATCATGGCAGGATACACCCTGGACAGAGTGCCAACCCATTGCAGGGCACACACACATTCACTCATGCAATCACACACTACAGACAATTTATAGATGCCAATCAACCTCCAATGCATGTCTTTGGACCAGGGAAGGAAACCCCTGAGGCACAGGGAGAACATGAAACACACACAGGAAGTGAACCCCCAACCCTGGAGGTGTGAGGCAAATGTGCTAACCACCAAGCCACCGTGCCCCCCTGAATATTAATATGTACATTTTCATTCATTCATTGTCTGCCACTTATCCGAACTATTCTCGGGTCACGGGGAGCCTGTGCCTATCTCGGGCATCATTGGGCATCAAGGCAGGATACACCCTGGACGGAGTGCCAACCCATCGCAGGGTACACACACACACTCTCATTTACTCACGCAATCACTCACTACGGACAATTTAGAGATGCCAATCAACCTACCATGCATGTCTTTTGATTGGGGGAGGAAACCGGAGCACCTGGAGGAAACCCCCGAGGCACGGGGAGAACATGCAAACTCCACACACACGGCGGAGGCGGGAACCGAACCCCCAACCCTGGAGGTATGAGGCAAACGTGCTGACCACTAAGCCACCGTGCCCCCATGTACATTTTAAACATATTTATTCATTTTTGAAGATTTGAAAACCTTTTAAATATTATTTTCCATAAATTGACAAGCAGCTTGCGTTAGCTAGCTAAAGGTCGCGACCTTTATATAATTCTTGATGAAGTAGGAAATAATAATAATGATAAAAAAAATCAGCACTTCAATCTAAGAAGATGCTACATCAATTACAAAACAAGTCACTGTATCGTCACGGCCAGTTACTACTGCAAATTTGTTTGAATAAATAAATAAAATAAAATAAAATAATATACATAATAAAAATACTAATAATTTAAAAAAACTATTTTTGTCTTGTCAATTAGCTAACTAGCAAGATAGCAAAGTTGCTATTCAAATATCAGCTAGCGAGACCATGTCAATTAACTGACGCTAAAAAATGACCGTTGATCTGAATCAGAAGAGCACACCACCATCACTCTAGCCATCTGAGGCCTGCTGCTGGAGCTAGCATCGCTGCTTTATCATATTCCCACCAGCACACATGGCCTGATTGAACCTTCTACAGCTGATGCATTTCATTTTTTCTCGTGCACTGGTGATATTTTTCTATCCACCTTTAATTTGACCCGCTCCGAGCCCGGCGTACCTTATTAGCGGGGAACAATTCGGCTAGCTAAGACACGGGTGGTAATTAAAATCATAATGTTTTATGAAAGGCCCACAGACAGCAGCTCTTCCAGACATCATTTGGCCTTTGTGATGCACTCCTTCACTCCCTCACTCTGTCTCTCTCGCTCCCTCACTCATTGCCCATTCTGCCCCGTTACTCATGCAGGTGTCGGACTTACATTTTGAATGGCACATGAATACTAATACGCTGTTGTAATAAGATCTTTGAAGTGCGCAACACACACACAGCCGCCGAATCATAATGTGCAAATCCCCCTTTGAGTCTCGTCTCACCGCTAGATTTCTCCCTCGCTTTCTTTCCCACTTTCCTCCTTTTCTACCTTTTGTTCTCCTCTCTCTCTCTCTCTCTCTCTCTCTCTCTCTCTCTCTCTCTCTCTCTCTCGCAGAGTTTCTCTCCTTTTCTCACCTAGCTGATGTTTTTCAATGTGCACGCTCTGTTTTGCTTAGATTCCCCCGTGCATCCTTCTTTAAAATTCATCTCTCTCTGAAGGCGAGCCGACTGACTCCATTATGTCTTATGGGACACCACCAGTTTCCAAACAGCTCACAGAGAGCGGCTTTCTGTGGGAAAGAAAAAGAAACAGGACCCACTGGGAGGCCATGAGATTACTGGGATAACAAATATAAAAAAATAAAAAACATGCTTTGCGAGCCGGATGGGATGCAGGTCTGATTCCGGCAGCAGAATTCCCACCGAGTTATGAATTATAACCAGAGATCTCCATATTAGAGACCCAGATAGCTGATGATGTCATTCTCTCCACAGCAGCGTGAGTCTTCTCCCACATGGACGTGATGGAAATATTCTCTCTACTAACAGGACAGATTTGAATGAGAAGGCGGACGAAATTCCTGCAACAGCCAATTTACTATTTATGTGTCCATGTAAAATCTGTTTCATGTCTTTGAAAGTTTCTGATGTTAGCTGCTGGTTGTATTGTCTAACTTTTTGCTACCAGGAAATATCGAGCAAATTGAAACAGCGGAAGAGTTTTATTACCAAAAACACGGTCTGGCCACTAGTGGGCGCTCGATGAGGACGGGAATCTGGCTGTCATATGTGACACGTTACTTAAAAAATCAGCCAGAGAATGAAGTCACACAATTTGAAATGAATTCTGAAAAGTGATTGGTGTATACGGTGGACGAGAAGACCAAAACCGGAAAAGGTAGGTATAGTGTGTTCTTCCCTCTGATTGGATGAGACATCGGTCACTCAGGATATATTAAATTCAATTAAATTCAATTTTATTTGTATAGCGCTTTTAACAAAGAGCATTGTCTCAAAGCAGCTTTACAGAACATAAGAAACAATAAACATACAAACAAACAGTCCTAGATGTTAGACAAAATTTTCCCTAGTGAGCGAGCCTGAGGTGACTCAGGCGACTGTGGCAAGGAAAAACTCCCTCAGATGGAATTAGGAAGAAACCTTGAGAGGAACCAGACTCAAAAGGGAACCTATCCTCATCTGGGTGACACACGGAGAGTGTGATATGACCAATGTCCTTTCTGCATTAGTTGTGTGATGCAGATACAGCATGTGTAGAATGTTGTGTGTAAAATGTCCACATAGGGTTGGCAGTGCTGCTTTGAATACTCCAGTCCTCAGAAAGCAGAACCCGGCTGGAGCTGGTCCATCTCTGGATGCCACTGGAGCTGGGACAATCTCTGTGTGACTCGGGGATGGGTAGAAGAAGGGAAACAAATGGAAAGGAATTAGCGTAGCTGCTATTTATAATATTAGCATGCACTAGATGATGATGTGCATTTAATCAGATGTATTGGAGTACAAAGTTATGGGATGTATTAGGTGTATGCCTGGCTAAAGAGATATGTCTTTAGTCTATGTTTGAACTGGGAGACTGTGTCTGAGCCGTGAACACTGTCAGGAAGACTGTTCCAAAGTTTAGGAGCTAAATACGAAAAAGCTCTACCCCCTCTACCTTTTGTAGACTTTGATATTCTGGGAACTACCAGAAGTCCGGAGTTTTGAGATCTTAAGGAGCGTGATGGATTGTAACGTGTTAGAAGACTGGCTAGATACGTGGGAGCTGAACCATTTAGAGTCTTGTATGTAAGTAGAGCTAGTTTGTAATCAATTCTAAACTTAACAGGTAGCCAGTGCAGGGATGATAATATTGGGGTTATATGATCATACTTTCTTGACCTGGTAAGGACTCTGGCGGCTGCATTCTGGACTAACTGTAGCTTGTTTATTGAAGATGCAGGACGACCACCTAGTAATGCATTACAATAGTCCAGTCTGGAGGTCATGAATGCATGAACTAGCTTTTCTGCATCAGATACAGATAAAATGTTCCTAAGCTTGGCGATATTTCTGAGGTGGAAGAAGGCTGTTTTTGTAATATTGGAAATATGTTGTTAAAGGACAAACTGCTGTCTAAAATTACGCCCAGGTCTTTCACTGTAGAGCTAGTAGTAATAGAACATCCTTCTAAGTACAGGTTGAATTGTGAGAGCTTCTGTGTACTGGTTTTTGGACCAATCAGTAATATCTCCATCTTATCAGGATTTAGTAATAGAAAGTTATCAGTCATCCAGTCTTTAATATCTTTAACACACTCTGTTAATCTAGACAGTTTAGATATTTCATCTGGTTTTGATGAGATATATAACTGTGTATCGTCAGCGTAACAATGGAAACTAATCCCATGCCTTCTAATGATGTTGCCTAAGGGAAGCATGTATATTGAGAAAAGCAGAGGTCCTAAAACTGATCCTTGTGGTACCCCATATTTCACTGGCATTACACTGGACAGTTCTCCATTTAAATCTACAAAATGGTATCGATCAGACAGGTAGGATCTAAACCCTTTTAATGCCTGTCCCTGAATACCTATGTGATTTTATAAGTGGTCTACGAGAATGTTATGATCTATAGTGTCGAATGCAGCACTAAGATCAAGTAAGACTATATACAGGAAGTCCAGCAGGCTGCAGCAGTAGAAAGTGGATTGGTGTGTGTATTAATGCAGCTCTGCTCTTATAGCGCTCCTTACATCCTTTAATCTGGAATAGTTTGGTCTTCCGAACATTCCTGCGTTCTTCAGGTGTGTTTTTAGAGATCGCAAACTAATCTTTACGCCATGATACGCTATCAGTATATCCAAAATCACGCCGTATGAACGTCTTTCCTCAAAGTAGCGCTGAATGAACTCCATTTTCTTATAAAGATAAATATAAAGTTGCACTATCGTAAAAAAAAAAAAATGGTTTAAAGTGAAGGCAGAACTCCACACATGTAAAAGAAATAAAGTTAGGATATACAGTTGAAATTGTGTATCTGAGTGACAGATGTCCCGTCCAATCAGAGGGAAGAATTCCATTTACACACTACACCTAGCTTTTACGCTTTGTCTGATTCGTCCTTGCGTTTTCTGATTTTTTATTGTGTTTTGCACTTCTCAGCCACCATAGGTGTGTGGGTCTACATTTTTAACCGATGAGCCGTG
Organism: Hemibagrus guttatus; assembly: GCA_033459395.1. Classification (NCBI taxonomy): domain Eukaryota; kingdom Metazoa; phylum Chordata; class Actinopteri; order Siluriformes; family Bagridae; genus Hemibagrus; species Hemibagrus guttatus. The sequence goes on from JAUCMX010000026.1 coordinate 17,784,107, forward strand.
ATTTAGGTTCTGGATGGCAGATAACTGCATGAAGAAACATGGATAACCATAAACCCACACTTTAGTCAAAAGTTTATTTTCCCAGATTAAAAAATCAAATTAATATGTAAATGAAAATGCTGCCAGCTGCTGAGACAGATACTGTTAAAGAGCAGGACTTTCCTGAGGTTTTTGAGAAGAAAAGCAAGAAATGCCTCCGGACACCAGGGATCTGTGCACTGTTTCCAGGATTCACTTTAAAATCCCGGATTATAACTTCAGTATTTCACATTGAAGGAGAGTGTGTTATTTATTTAGGAAAGGTCTAAAAATCTAGGTCTATGGGGGGGCACTTACTTTTAGAAAGTTATGTACATGTCATTATTATTATGGTGACACTGGACCTGGATCTAAAGAGTAGAACCATGCCCTTCAAGAGAAAGCACGAGGAACATTTCTGACAAAGACAAATATCGAAATATATTAAAAAGACATTTGTAAAGCTTCAGAGCTTCAAGGGTCCGAAGGCATCTGCTTGGTGCAAATACCAGCGTCGATTGTTTTATGGGTGAAATATTTATCTTCATTTCAAACGCGCAGAAGCGGATGTGTTTTTAAGGCCCGGTGCCGCGACCATCACGCCGAGAGAATATAGTGATTAATGCATGTAAATTGCGTTGACCATTATTTTAACTATGCCTTTGTTTTTGTTGTCCTGCGGATCCGTTTTCTTCCATTAATAACGACTGCCATGGGATAGAAACTACTAAAACCTGATGTTTAGCAAACAGACTTAACAAATGCGTGAGGACTCGCAGTTCGGAGAGAGAAAGAGAAGTGGAGAGAAAATGTCCAGCGTAATGTACTCCCTCCAGGGAGCAGTGGGCTACTCTAAAGAGGTCTCCATTTTATTACGGACGGCTCCGTCTCGCCCGCTCTCAGACTGATGAAATGGTCCATTGATCAGGAGAAGAGTTATCGATCGATACTTCAGGAAAGAAACAATCACCTGACACCCAGCAGCAGACACGGAATATGACACTAACAGCTCCGGGTTTCGGAAACCGAAAGCTTTTCTCTGGTGCTGTTCTTATCACGGATTTAATGCAAGGTTTCTATGGAGTATAAAAAAAAAAAAAATACATCAGTGTCTTCTTTGAGCTTCTCATCTCCAAAGAGGATGGGGTTAAAGGTCATAGAACCTCAAAACACTTCAAATTTAATAAAGAATTGGTGATTTTTTTGACTGTTTCGAGTTACGTTTAATGCTGTGGAACGTCGGTGAAACAAGTTCCAGTTTTCACTTACGTTATAGCAGCTACGCTACTGTATATACACTCATTTCCTCATCAGACTCGACTCTTTCTCTGAAGTCAATAAGGCAAAAAAATTACAGCTTTACCTTTGACAGTTACGAAGCTCTGACACTGGAGGTTCCTTCCCCATTAACACATTTCTCCTTATAATAAATGTCTCTCAGAATCACAACACTGAAGCAAAGACAGAGCATTAATATATATTATAATCAAAAGTTACAATGCTTATGATATTATGCCAAAATTTGTTCAAATAATTGAATGATATTTATTATAAATTAAATCAAACATTTTTAGAATAATTTTCAGAATAAAAACTGCGGAGAACCTGAGGTAGACGCGGTCTAGAAGGCAGGACTGATAGAATTGTACAACAAGCTCTTTACGAGTCAATGGTGAAAATTAATTATTTAAAAAATGCTTACATGCTTTAGAGTCTGGACTTTCATAAATACCCCCAAATAAATGTAAATATCTTTCTGAACTCAATGTAGTGGCGTGTAGCGCGAGCTCCCGACACCCTGCAGGACGCCGCCGCCATCCAAGCGCAGAAGTTGGCCTGAAAGTGCATCGTAAGCTGGTGGGAGAAATAAGATGAGCTTTTAGTGCAAACCCTTTAATCCTATTGATCCTAAATCCTGAGTCTCGAGTGAGGTTCTTACGCCACTCAGAGGGGCAACGGCGCTGTGTGTGATATCAGCAAACTGCACCTCTGCCCATCCTTTCCATCACATCCTGCCACGGCTGTCTCTTCGTCCAAATCCACTCCAACACTCCCTCAACCTCAAAAAGCCTGCCTTCGCTAGACACACACACACACACACACACAGATCTGCACAGTCTTTCAGTCAATGCTGAGACCTCTGGGACACTAAATGGCCACCGGGGGAGTGTATTTTTCTCCCAACGACTGAGCAAACAGGCACAAATCCATAACAGGAACAAGTGTTAATGAGTTCAGCTTGGCTTTGATGTGCTGTAATGCAGATGAAGTCACTCTCCATCACGCCAACATTAACTTCTTAACCTTATCTAACCGTTTTTCATTAACTGGGCTAGCATTTAATAGCGTGATGGTCTCAAAGAGTGCTATACTCATTGTCTCGAAAGATCACATGACCTCCTGTAGAGCTGGTCATCAATAGAGAAAGATAAATGGATGGACCAAGGTGATGACCTCGTGTCAGTCATGAATAGGTCAATAGGTCAGAAGAGCAGGATTGTAGGCTCTTTCTTTTGTTCAGTATTTGAGTAAATCTGAATTACGTCAGGATAGAAACCTGCAGGTCTGGACACACACTTCAAAATGACACTCAAATCAGATCCATAACTCCTCCCAATACATGATGCCATCACTATTCACTCTCAAAACCTCTAGTAATATGTCTAACAAATAACAAAACCTGTCTATGCCATAACAAACAAAAAATATACAAACTAATGATAGCCTTATTCTTAACGAGCAAGCCACAGACAACAGTGGCAAGGAAACCTCGAGAAGAACCAGACTCAGATATGAACCACCTCCTCATTTGGGTGACGCCAAAGAGCGTGATTTTAAATCATTACTCTTCTGAATTCATTACAACATTTTAGCATAAATTCCTTTTTGTTCAATGATGGAGACCTGAGTGTAAAACTGCCCATGGCATCAATCAGTCCAAAGCCGCCACCACTGTGGTCTCCAAATGCTACCATCTACAGAAGTCCAGGTTGTTCATGTGGAGTTTCCACAGTTGTACAGGTCCGAGTCTCCTGATGCAGTCATTCAGGTGTCTGACATCTGCAGACTTGTTTGAGAAAAACCTTTTCCACTCTTCTCGTCACTGCTGCTGGACCAAGCGGCACACTGTTAGTTGAAGTGTTTTTTTTGTTACTCAACCTTTCTTTGGTTTCTGTAAAAGCTCATCATCTGTGACGAGGCGTCTTTTGATTGGCCAAGAGATGATGGCACGGAATGAAGCTAGCAGCCTTAGCTCTCTTGGTGCGTTTTGTGAGAAGTGATTGCTGGGCTTTTAAAGCCAATTTTTTTCCTCATATTTTGATCTTCTATGGGAGCAGATCTTTGAATTTCAGATGCTAAGTGGTGCAATGGTCCTCTTCAATGACCCCTTTTTGAAAACGCTAAAGCCTGGTGACTTATCAAGCAGACAGTCTTTCCTTGCACCACTTGAAAAGCAAATTTCTTTTTTCCATGGAAAGGAATGGAAAGCACATATTCCAGCCTTTGTTTATTGCTTGGCTCTTCACTCATTGGCAGTTTAGCTAGCTCTGCCGCTTAACCACAGATTGACTGCAGGTGATGCAGATGGAAGCAAGTTATCTTCAAAGGTAAGATCATTTCATTATAGTCATGAGCCAGAACAAAAACCCCACCCTAAACATGACAACCCAAACCCCACCCTACAGCATACATCATAACCACAACCCCTCCCTCACCATGACGACCTAAACCCCACCTACACCTTACATTATAACCACAACCCCTCCCTAAACATAACAACCAAAACCTCAGACTACAGCAAACATCATGATGAAAACTTGTCCATAAACATGACAACCCAAACCCCACCTAAACATGACCACTACATCCCTGCCCTACATATTCCACTGAAAGTGAAACCTCTTGCTAGATATGACCGCTGAAACTCCGCCCTATACCTTAAATCATAACCAAAACCCTGCCCTAAACATGATCATTAAAACCCCTCCCTAAACATGACAACCAAAACCCTGCCCTACATATTAGACTGTAAGCAAAACCTCTCGCTAGACATGACCACTGAAACCCTGCCCTATACCTTAAATCAGAACCAAAACCCCAGCCTAAACATGACAACCCAAACCCCGCCCTACACCTTACATCATAACCACAACCTCTCCTTAAACATGACAACCCAAACTCCACCCTACATCATAAACACAACCCCTAACTAAACATGACAACCCAAACCCCGCCCTACAGCATACATCACAACGAAACCCTTCTTCATACATGATATCATGACCACACCCCCTCTACTGCATAGTGTCATAAATAAATCCACTCTAATGCATCAGAACTGAACTGTCTCTCTATTCTCTTTATTATAAACACAATCCCCCTCATTATATTCAGTCATAACAGAAACCTTCCTTATACATTATGCCGTCACCGACTAGCTTCCGCTACATCAATCAATTCCTTCTACAGCATCACAACCGAACCTTCACGTTCTTGTCATTCTCGTCAAATTCTCATCATTCTTCCAAATTTTGAAAGAGAACATAGATCAATGAGCTAGAATGGAATGAAACAAAACCCAAACTTTCAGAAAACACCTGCTTTTCCATCAGTTCTGTTCACACTGCTGACACTCGCTTCTACTGAGCATAAAATAAACCCGAAAACACTTAACATACGCTAAACTTTTGCAGTTAATCTGAAAAGGTGGCCAGAGGAAACGTGAGAGAACAAAGATGTGAAATATCAAAGACAATAACGGGATTAAAAGACGTGTTGGCTCTGATAAATCAAGGTGGGAGGTAAAGGCGAGAAATAATGTTGT
>JAUCMX010000026.1:17791449-17828949 GCA_033459395.1 Hemibagrus guttatus
CAGTCTGATATTGTGGACTTTTTTGTGTGTGAGTGTGAGCGCATGTGTGTGTGTGTGTGTGTGTGTGTGTGTGTGTGTTGATAATGCAGACAGCTTGAAGCACTTCACACTCCAAAACAGAGTTTTATTTGTTTAACAGATGGCGAGGAACACACACAAATGCTGTCCGATTAATAAAATAATAAATAAATACGGAAATATATAAAAAGTTCATTTTGCCCCTGAGGAAAATAACAACGTTTAATGGCCTAGATTTTATTTATTTATTTATTTTTATTTATTTTTTATTAAAGAAATGAGAACCAGTTCTACGGAGTTGTTTTAATGTTAGAAAGTCAGAGAAAGCTGAATATTAATGAGCAAGACAGAGGAACCGTCACACTCTGGGATTTGACTCCGAATCGACTCTGAATCGACTCCCTGTAGGAAGTGAATCAAAATCAGTATTTTTAGATGAAAGCGCTGCAGAAACGTCACATGCTCTAAAGATTCGGAGGAAATAATCTTAATGCTGCACACACAATGTTTTAAACTCTTTATTATAATAATAATAATTAAAATAATCTATAGACTTACCTGAGCAGCATGTTAGAATTATCTCTACAGAGTGTGCTCTGTGTTCAGGAGATTTTTTTGATGTATAATCACTGCTTAGCATAGTAAAAGTAAAAAGTCCAATATAGAGAATGTACGGTGGGTGAAAATGGAAAGAAAAAAAAAACAAAAATACAAAGAAAAGAGAAACATAAAAAAAATAATAATAAAAATAAATAATAATAAAAAACTGGGGCAAGAAAAAAGCTCTAAAAAAAAAAAAGAATAGGTAAAAGCAAAAGAAAGGAAAAAAAGTCAAAAAATAAAAAAGACAAAGCTAAAAAAAATAAATAAAAAAACAGATGTAAAAAATGAGGAAATGCAAAAAAAAGTAGAAAAAGAAATGGAAAACAAAAAAAACTAATAAGAAAAACAGGAAGGGAAAAAAATATGATATACAGAAATCTGGACACTAAGCTTGAGCTAGCAAGCATGGATGTGTGGAAAAATGCCAGAACGGTCAGGAATGGTGTCATGTCCCTCAGATACAGGGTGATAGAAAACTGTACAAATAAAAGGCTAAAATATCTGAAGCATTAAAGCTCCTTCATGTAGAATCACATCAAGAACGAGAGAGAGAGAGAGAGAGAGAGAGAGGGAAGAAGAGAGAGGAAGAGAGAGAGAGAGAGAGAGAGAGAGAGAGAGAGAAGAGAGAGAGAGAGAGAGAGAGAGGAGAGAGAGAGAGAGAGAGAGAGAGAGAGAGGAGAGAGACAGAGGGGGAAGAAGAGAGAGGAAGAGAGAGAGAGAGAGAGAGAGAGAGAGAGAGAGAGAGAGAGAGAGAGGGAGAGAGACAGAGGGGGAAGAAGAGAGAGGAAGAGAGAGAGAGAGAGAGAGAGAGAGGAAGAGAGAGAGAGAGAGAGAGAGAGAGAGAGAGAGAGGGTGGGAGAGAGAGAATCAGTATATCTGTCTAGTTCCTCTTTAATAATCTTGTAGACGTGAGCATAACACTATCCTGATGTCAGTCCATCAAACTGTTCTGGCTGTCGGTGTAAAATGAGTCAGTTGTGTGTGTGTGTGTGTGTGTGTGTGTGTGTATTGTATTTTTGTTAGTTACCAAACACACACACACACACACACACACACACACACACACACACACACACACACACACTTCCTGCAGAGATATAGTGAGGCTTTTAGGCATTAAGATGATACTTCCTAGCCTCCTCCTGCTGCTCCTGCTGCTTTCCCGGCATTTCTTCCCAAGGACACGAGGCAGAAAGCAATCGCTATTAGCTTCAGTGTATAAATATAGGCGGCTTTTAGCCGATGAGTACCAGACAGCGCCATCAATTAACATTAAGCCGAGTCCTATCACTGTGTCATAAACAACACCGTGACGGCCCTCCTTCAATGTCAGAGGTAAGATGAACTTAGACGATTGGAGGGAAGGGGGAAAAAAAGGACGAGTGTCTCATGTACATAATGCTGCGCATTAATAAACAGCTCGAGCCCGAGTGCTGTGATGGATGTGAGTGACATGGCAGTGTTGGCAGGAAGACGAGGCCCAAATTGATGCTCTCTTTACAAGATGAAAGTCTGGAGGAAAAAAAAAAACCATGGAGAAAAATTAAAGCACTTAGAGCGTTCGAGCTGAAGGCGTGGAAAAAAAAAGTTCTCACTGGATGAAATCTCTTACATCACAATAACTTTGGAGTTAACTGAAATGATTAATATTCAAATAACCCTGTTAACCCTTTAGGAACATGCTGGTGTCCTGCTGGAGGACGTCTATAAACTGGATCAGTTTCTGGAAAACTCCAAAGGACACATTCAACTGGAAATATTATTATTATTATTATTATTATTATTATTATTATTATTATTATTATTAATAATAAGACACTTTGATATGTGCCAGCAAACATTTATTTATTTATTTATTTATTTATGCCAGAACGAGAATCCTGCTACCAGAATTTCAATTATAATATATTAATTATAGAATAATATATTAATATTATTATAATAATATTTTATATTATAATATTCCCCCCCCTCACATGATTTCAGATTCAGGTTTATCAGCCTGCACATTTATTCCCCTCATTTTCTTTAATGAGAGTTTGGTGTCAGGATTTATAATTTTTTTTAATTGTAAAATATTCATGTTAGTTAGCTTTCATTTTTTTCTCCAGTTTGAGTGCCAAAGGCGATTTAGAAAATAATGAGGCTAAAGTCTGATGTGAGCGCTAATTAATAATTATCAGTTAAATCACAGCCCTGCATCCTGTTTTTATTGCCTCACATTTCTACAGTTCACCAAGTTTCATGAGTTTTAGCAAGAAGTTCGACTTTAGCAGATAGAAACTAAGAACAGAGTTCATAATAACAAACATAAAAAATATAGGTAAATTACTTAAATATTATATTCAACAGTTGGTACAAATAATTAGAGCACAGTGTATATTACAGTTTCATAAAATGTATAATGTAATACAAATATAATGTAGCTAAACTGATATATGACAAAAAATAAAGAAATAATACTTGGGAGACAGAAACAAACAAACAAACAAACATAAGAGACATAAATAAAGTAATTAATTAATTAATTAATTAATTAATTAAAATAATCTAACTTTGTTGTCATAAGAATTTAAATCGTTAATCAAATTGTACAATTCAGAAAGGTGATATTCATGAGAAAAAATTGATAACAAGTGAAATAAACAGTCAATGAGGTGTGACAGGAAATGAAAATAGGAAACATTGACCATATAAGGAAACATACAGGAAGGATAGCAGTAGCAGGCCCTTTCCCCTTCAGTGAATCTAAACCTGGATGCTCTTAATGTTTATTATATGATTTTATTCACATTGAGATTTTATTCACTTAATCCACAATTTTAGCTGAGAAAACAGGAAGTACCTCTAAGTCATCACAAACTGTAACCATAAATTTTGGCACCCCTGTGCATTAGGATCAAAGCTTCAGACACAAAAGATGTTCAGCCAATCAGCTCCTCCATTTAAACTGTACGTTTATTTTTAATCATTATCTTGTAATAAATAACGACTCTCAGTGATGAAAGAGAAGAGGGAAATCTACGCTGATGAATAACGCACTTCTCCGAGCACGTGGGCGGAGCCGACGATTATGAATTTGTCATGTGAGGTCAGAGAGAAGAGCTCTGGCTCTGTCTCATGTTTTATTGGTGTCGCTCTTTAATATTGCTGCGAAGGCTGTGCAGATGATTGATTTTTATAGCTAATAAACAGAAACCTCTCTCTCTCTCTCTCCCTCTTGCTCTCTCGCTCAGTTACTCTGCAGATGAGTGCAGTTCCTTTCATTTTGGATCTTTTGTTTGGATCCATTTACAGTCTCGCTAAATTATTGATGTTGTGCAACAACTCGAAGTGGTCTCTGAAGCAATCTGGAGCATCTCGCAAAACACATATCGAGGTCTCATTTCATTACGAGGTACTCCGACTTTGTTTTTACAGCGTGAACCGAAATGAGATCACTTCTAATGCGAGCTAATATCGAGGCACGATCCGGCATCGATACAAAAAAAAAACCCAACAAAAACACAAAAGTGTGTACATGTTGAAAAAGCGGCGTGGACAATATTTCACAAAAAGTCTGATTTGATTTCGGAGTTATTGCTCTAGTCTGAGCTGATTGCGTTTTATGTCTTCGGTGTCGATTTGGGACTTTTTTTTATTTATTTAAAAAAAAAAAAAGCAAATGATCATTAACTGATAATGATCGAGAAAACGTCTCAGTTTCCTGTTTTCTTGGTTTGCGCAGTGTGTACGAGGAGAACAAACACGCACCACCACGCCGCCGTCCCACTCGTCCCGGGCGGATTGTAAGTAAAGGCCATCACTCTCCTTAATTAGGTCTTCTCGCTTGAGCCGAGACAAAAATTCACCTCTGTGCCTCCGTCTTCCTCAAGATCACGCCTAATTTTAATTAGGCCCCTCGGAATATTAGCCGAGCTTTTTTTCTTCGTCTACTCTCGCTCATTTAGAAAGCAGACAAATTAGTATTTAACTTTAATATAGTTCCCCTGCATTCCACCCACATTCCCGCCCAAATATCCACGAGAGAGAGAGAGCGAGGGCGAGAGATATAAAGAGATAGACATGTGGAGAGAGAGAGAAATCCCCTGAAGTAGGATGCTAAATAGAGCTGAGAAGGAGAGTGTGATATATGATCAGTCCTGCTTCCTGCTAACTCGAGGTAATTAGCCATGTCAACATGGGAGATTTTACCTCTCTGTGCACGTGTTGAACGCCATCCAAAACTCATCTTTGTCCTCGTTCTGATCCTCGCTGCTCTACATTACGCCAAAATCCCGCCTCTGCACCTTCTAATTAGCAGCGAGCGCACGTAATCGCAAATATGGCCGAATTGACCTCGGTTAACCTCCTGCCATTCTTAACCATGCAGCCGTTTTACATAAGAGCTGGTAAGCGTGAGGTCACGTGAAACTGCGAATGTAGGCAAACGAGACAAGACGACACATCACGACTATCAATGATAGTGAGAGACGACAGAACTACTTTTATTTATTTATTTATTTGGAAAAATATGAAAAGTGTCTGTTTTTGTTTCATGTCTCCAGGACAACAGCACAAAGTCTTTTCCATCCCAGCTCCTTTCCCCTTCAGTGAATCACTGGATTTTATTAGCGTCAGTCTGCTTGCACTTTTTCCTAAGAAATAGAATCTTATAGCGTTCAGACATCACATATTTTAAATAGTGCAGCCAAACCGTAAATTTTGGCACCCCTGTACATCAGAATCGAAGCTTCAGACATCAAACAGGTCTCCAATGATCAGCTCCACCATTTTTTTTCATCTTTATTTTGTAATGAATGAGGATTCTCGCCACTGAAAGAGAAAACTGAAATCTGTCACAGCTCTAGAACAAGGTTACTTTCAAATCTCTGAATCTGATTGGTCAGAAGGTGTTTAATTCTCTATAACAGCACCTCATTGTAATGCATTATCGTTTCTATAGCAACAGCTCAGTCATATGCACTTTAAATGAGATGTTTCTATAATCTGTATGGAAGGAGTCTCCAGTGTCAGCTCAAAGTGTGTTATTTCTCTCATTTTCTCAACAAAGTTCCAAGTCGATGTTATTTTCAAAATATTCTTCACCATTTCTAAAATAGCATCTGTAAGACATTCATGGACCACACTGCTTTCACAACACCACCGATGACCTAGTTCTACCTTAGATCTTTATTTAAACGTAGAAAACGCTGCTAAAAACTAAAATTTCTCTTCATTAAAACCGCTCTGTCGCTAATCGCGTTTCTGCCGTGAAACATGTGTGGATGGAGCGTATTATATCTATATCTCGATATTATAAATATCTCTGAATAAAAATCTATTTGCAGCATATAAATAGAGAGTGAATCCTGGAGTATGTCACGTGTTTCCCTGCACACAGCTGAAATCCAAACAAAAAGCTATTTTTAAAGATATAAATAGCAGTTAGCAAAAATGTTGCATGGATGTTTATTCAGTGCCTAGTGGTGTATCTGCGTGTGACAGAGCGAGAGAGAGAGAGAGAGAGAGAGAGAGAGAGAGAAGAGAGAGAGAGAGAGAGAGGAGCCGGTGAATAATAGGTGATGGTGTTTTGCCAGGCTCCTACTCTAATGTTCATAAATTATAGAGCAAGGAGCAATTATAGCTTTTTACAGAAATTACCCAAAGGAAGTTGTATGTATATTGTAATTGGGTCAGCGCTTATTTCCTGCGCCGCACCTGCGCTTCCAGTAAGCTCCCAGCGTCAATAATTAATGGCTTTCTGTCCTGCGCTGCATGCACAGCACCTCTGCCCCGGACCTGCAGATTTAACCACATTAGCATAGCGCTGGTGCTAATGGCGCTGATGAACCTCCTAATGGACGGAGCGGAGACCCGGAGCATCGGTTCATAGCCACACAGAGGTCACCATTAAATGCAAGTTAATTTTCAGGATCCGTCACAGCTGAGTAAATATTAAGGTCGGATTGACTTACCGTTAATGCACGACGAGAACCAAAACCAAACGGAACACGGGATAAACAATCGCTGTGTTAGAAAACCTATCTGTGTGTATCTGGAGAATCAGAGCTGAACCATTACAGGAGCAGACAGGGATAAGGAAATGTACAGAACTTGCTGTAGAACACAGAACTTGGGTAGAAAGGAGACATGGTTATTTGGTTTATCCTTATGAGGAAACTCCATCTAAAAAGTTCCAAACAGAACCCTTTTCAAAGACCAGGAACCCTCAGAGAACTGAGAAGCTCCGGTAACCCCGGAAAGGAGAGAAGAATACTGAGCCATCCAGAAACATGGGTTCTTTCAGGGTTTTGCTTTTGAAATGGTGCAATCTGGAACCCTTTCTCATACACAAAGACAAGAGTTGTACATAACACCTTTAACCCTTCAAATGGAGAACCCAGGAAAATTCATAATTCTCTAAAACTCTTTGTGTTCTCTTTTCATGGGTTCTTTGAATAAGTAAGGGTTTTTGGTTTCCTAGAGTTGTATTACTAAAGATTCATTAATAAGCTTCCAAAGAAGGTTCTACATGGATCCCCTGTTTGATGGGAGACACTTTGTACCATGGAACCTAGAACCTTTCAGGCTTCCCAAGGAGGACAACTAGAGAACCCCTAAAGTTTCTAAATTAATGAAACACACAAAAAATATCAATAGTTAAATGATTCTTTCTTCATTTTCCTGCAAGTGATTTATTGGAATCTTTTCTAACCAGGATAATATTGGGTCTATCACTCTAAGATCAGTTGGAACCCTTATGGTCCTCTAGTGGTTCTTCTGAAGCATTAGATGGTCGGAGGATTCACTGAGCAATTCTGTAAAGTTTTACTTGAATCTCTCAGTAGGAAGGCTCTCTGGTGTAGGTGTGTATGTTTGGGTTCACCAAAGGTTTCTAGAGGTTTCCTTACCATCATTACTCCATGAACAAAAAAAAAGGCAAAGTCAAAGAAGCTTTATTGTCACTTCAACCATATATGCTGATGCAGAACAGTTGGATTACGTTCAGAGAGGAGATGTAAATCGCAGTTAAAGTGGTATTTGGCTGCCAAACGTTTAAGCTGCCCAGGTGTAGAGGATTTATCTTTTTACTCCAGGGAGAGGAGAAGAGCATGGGAATTTTTGGATCTCATTTTGGGAGAACATTCATGAACATCAGTGTGTTGTGGACTCTGACTCTGTGTAGATCTTCCAGCAGATCCAGTCAAGGTGTGAGATTTCATCCTTGTATCTCTTTCACTTCATCTACTCCTCAGTTGTTATTTTTGGCCTACTAGCTTTATTAAAATCTCCACGCAGGCTACATTTCCTTAGAGGAATGGCGAGAGAGGCCGTGCTCTGAAATAATTTTATGGAGATCTGATGGCTGGAGTCAAGATAATGTCACTTTCATTTCTGCTAGCCAGGGTTTTGTAGTAAGGAAATAAAAGAACCGGTGAGAGGACGGATGCAAGCTGAGCTTATTGTGTGATTTTTTTTTTTCTTTTCCTCCCTGATGATAGATAGACCAAACGGAAAGAAAGAGCCGTTGTGTAACCCATCTCCACCGGCTGAGCTCTTTAATGCACTCTGTAAGCAGAGGTCCGTATGGAAAAGTGCTTCTTTTTGTCACCTTCAGAGGCTCTTGGATAAGAAGCTAAAAGCTTTCTCACCATCCATTTAGCATCTGTGTGAGGGGCAGGAGATCTTATCCGCTACGGCCTGGCATGGCTGCGGTCTTTTCATCGCAACGGAGCAGGAAGGAGCTTAATTCCACTCACATAATCAGTCTATAATCTCCAAGTGATCACTGGTATCAGGTGCAGAGACGTGTAGTGACGAGGCGAGATCTTCCAAACTCCTCGGATCATGCCGGAGAGCTAAATACTGACTGGAGAATCCTTCCAGAAGCACATTTCTTCACAGAAAACTTCACCAGCTCAGTCATGACATGTACGTGCCATGGAAACAATAACATATGAGAGCGAGTGTCAGTGTGTCTGAGCTGCTGTTAGAGAGAATTAATCAACACCTGATCCACCAATCAGAACTCTGGGATAAATCTGAATAGAAATCAATGCTCTGTTTAAAAGTATAAATAAAGTATAAATCTGGTCATTACTATGCTAACAATTTGCTAAAAACACCGAATACAAGCCATCCTTGACCCCTTGACCGGCAATTTGATGAAGTTTTAAAGAGAAGAAACTCTTAGGAACTTTTCACATCACTCTGGAGAACTCTTCTTTGTAAATACAGTCAGAAAACTCACGGCGGATGAGGTGAGGGGGATTTTATTTTCATTAACGAGCTCTGACACCTCTCATTGACCCCTCGACTCTTTAACGAGAGAGGAAGTGGGCTGCTGAAATCCACCTAAAACAAGAAACCAGCTGAGAAAAGTCAGCGGGGGATAAGGACGGCTAAATTAGCTGGCCAGATTGTCTGAGTTCTGCCTGTGTCTTGATTGGGGTTTTGTTCTGTATCCATCTTCCTTCAGAGGAACGCTGAGAATGGAGTGTTACTGCAATCTGGCCGGCGCTCATTAGCTCTTCCCACAGTGAAGGATAAACATCGAGCTTCTCAGAGAAAGCACCGGCATCATCCAGGCTCCCGAGCTGTCTGTCCTGAGAAGAAAACACAAGTAACTCTAATCACATGTTTCTGCGATGTTTCTGTAGACGATCTGGAGTTTAATTTAACAAAAAAATAAATAAATCTTTGTTTACAGAAAGATTTTCTGTAAATAATTAAAACAAATTCATTGCAAATAAACTGTTGAGTGTAAACACAGCAGAAATGGCAAAATCTGTAGGAATTCAAAGTGGGATTATTACACAGGATTATTAAACGAGACGAAGGCTGCGTCTCAATCTGATAACTAGTTCACTACACAGGGTGCTAATCAAGGAGCCGTCCATTTTAAACTCTCTCTCTCGATTACAAAACCTTCTAGTCCACTGGAACGTTCACTCCTTTAAAAATCCCACAAGGCACCACAAAAACCAGGGAGCATGCTCACGATGCTCGCTACGATCCCTCACAGGAAATGATGTCATGTTTTCTGAAGCCTTTCAGCTGGAACAATGACGGATAAACCAACCTCTCTGCCGACTTCATCTACAAATGGTTATCGTTGTTGTAGCTCTCAAATATTTACTTAACGTTAGCTTTTTTTTTTAAAAAACTTTATTTCACTTTCTGTATCCGGTTTGTTTGATTCTATAAGTGTTTAATGATTTAAAGAAATCCACTAGCTATAAACAGGACAATTTAAAGTATTTTTCATAATGTACCTTGAACAACCTAGATACATGTCAGAGATATTGTTCCTGTCTGTTGTTGATAAATGTCAGTGATGACGTTTCTCATTGCAGGTTTGCCATGAATTGCATGTTGCTAGAAATTGAGTCATCAGTGTCCCAGTGTGTAATGAGGGTCTGTACCAACACCTTAACTCCATAACACAGCCTAGGGAACTGTTTGAAATGCTACTGTGAGCTGCATTAACATGAGTTTAACTCTTCTTACCAAAAACAATATAATTTCCTCCTGTTGTTGTCGTGTCCATGTTGATGATCGAGTGTCTTTGTCATGTCTCACTCCACAGTGGAGGTTCATATGAAGCTCATGTGAAAGTAGACACTCAGGACTTTAAGAATTTGTAGTGTTTCAGAAGTGTTTCTGTTTTTAGCCTACTAGCCGTGATGTATTCATAGAAAAGTTTCAACATAAATGGTCCATTTTTTCCACAGAGATGTTTGTGTATTCAAAGTAAATGTTGATATCAAACCCATTTCTGCTCTCTGAGACGCTCCAAGTGCTTGTTCATCTAAAAAGCAGCTCGAATTTCATCTTCAACCAGTAAAATTCTGTGTAAAGTTCTCCAACAGAGGGAAAAACACACGTCTAATACACACTGAAAGCCAACAGAGTCCTGACTCTTTTATAACAGACTCACAGACAGAACATCAGTCAGTTCTATATACTGATTAAAAACATCTCATTTTTGTGTAGAGTGCAGTGTGTTATGATCTAGTGTTAGAGGAACATTTTATTAAAGTGATCGAGATCCACAAAATACATTTGAAAGCAAGTGAATCATTTAAGAGTCGACTCTTATTGGAGAACTGATTTGTTCGCCCGGACTCACTGAAAGAGTTTGAATTAGTCAGTCACTTGCATGAACTTTTTGTTTTTCTCCTAAACGACAGAAGCTGATGTGATCAAAGTGGAAAATGAAGGGTCTCTTTGTGAGCGATGATATCCATAAACAGCTATTGATGAGGAGGAATGTAAAGGCCAGTATGACTGATGGATTTTTTTTTAGTGTTGACCCGCTATAAAAATTTACAATTCCAGTTGCACTTGGAGATAAATGGCTGTGGGAGAGTCTCTAGTGGGAGATCAATCTCAATTTTAGTAGCCCGGATGCACAAATTGTCACTTTCTGCAGTCCAGGAGAATTGATCTAGCCTCTCTCTGACTATAACACATTTATCAGTGTGTGTTCTCTTCGCTCTTCTGTTTGAAACATGGCTAAGATCTCACAGTGAAGGACACGCTGTAGTCCAGTCCTAAAGTGAGTTACACCAGCTGAACTATTCACATCAACTATTTACATGTTAAGTAAGGAGGTGTGAGATCAAATGGAGACAAATCCCTTTGTGTAGATATTTAAGAAATCCTGGAGTGGCATTTTGATTTTGAAGATTATTATCCTAATTAATAGAATCCAAAAATTCCAAATTTTTTAATTAAAATTGAGTTAAAATTCTTTCATTCACTTTTTTTTTTTTTTTTTTTTTGAAAAATTGAGTACATCATGAAGTCAGAAACAGAAATAGTGTCAGGTGGAAAAAAGGAATAGGTGAAACTAATCAGTAGAACAGATTAATGACAACAGGAAGCTGCGACCAAATAAGGAAAGTGGAAAACAACTCGTGTCAGAGTAGACAGAGTGTGGGAAGCCATCATGGTCAGAGCTACAGGAAAATGGTTGCAATATTTCTCAACTGATTTGGATGATAAAAAAACACCTCTTGTCTTTGTAAAAAGGTACCATTTTTGACCCTGAGGAAAAAGAGTTAACCTTTTTCTCTGGGAATGTGAGGAGGAATGGATTCATCATGTTTAGAAGATTATGTATAAATCTCAAACCAAATTTTAACTTCATTTTAAATTTCTTATATACAACCTTTTATTCATCTTTAGCAACCAAGTTGGAATTTTATCACTTTTAGGTTCAAGAAAAAATGACACTACATGAAAGGTTCTAAAATTTAGCCAAACATCTGGGGGAAAAGTTGATCATTCTATTGTTCCTGGTTTACTTTATGGAATTTCATAATCATTTTAGATTTAAAGATGGATTGTTCTCCATGGTTCTCTCCATATAGTTTATTTTTGTCCATTTTCTTAATTTCATGTCTGAATTGAACTCGAAGCTCGTATCCTGCGGCAACTTATCTTCAAATGTTCATGAAGTTTAAGTAGAGATGAATGAAAGAGAATGAAGTCACATACTGTTTATTCATTTTTAACTGTTCATTGAAGAAAAAGCTTTACTTCATACTATAGGAAAATATTCTTCAGATAATAGTGAGCGAGAGAGACAGATGCCTTGGGTGAATTTTATGCTAGAAGAAATTGCTCATGTCATGTCAAAGTCTTCTCTCATTTCAGTGAAACATGCAGATGTAGGACTCGACTCTATCACCTAAACACACTCGTGATATACAGATTTAGACACAGAAACACTCACACGACTGCTTTATATTACACAAATTCTGAATTCCAAGCTAAGAAAATAAAATTCTGTGTTTATATGCAGTATAAAGACCTGCTGTTGTGATGATTTAATGAGGAAATTATTTTAAAGTATTGATTAATGCTTATCTTAAGGGTTCATTGGATAATCAGTTTGTAAGCATGTCTGATTTCTGAAGTTTTAAAACATTTTCTCTCACACTTTCTCCTCTGCTAAGATTCCCATTAACCATGTTGGAATTTCTTCCCAAAATATCAAACCTATTAAATTTCCCTTAAAGGGCAAATTTTCCTCTATGTCTCTCCATCTGTGTTCAGACAGGGATAACTGAAGAACCAATTAAGGTTCTAAATCTCAGTATAGTGAAAGTTTGCTAGCAAGCCATGCTAAGAGAGTTATTATTATTATTATTATTATTATTATTATTATTAGTATTAGTATTATTATTATTATTTGTAGTAGATAATCATAGTACATGTTATGTTTTCTGTACGTTGTGTTTTCTGTTAGTCGTTCTTAAGTCTTTATGGTTTGAAACCTGAACTAATTGTGAAATTAGCAAATGATAAAATCCTGTACATTTGCAATGTTAAAATGATTAAACCTCTTATTACCATAACTGATATTAGCCTCAGCTTTCCATAGGTTTCAGTCTGGATCTCAGCACATCTGAGATGAAAGCCATGAATAATGCCAGAGCTGGGCTTCACAGAATCTGCACTTTCTTGAAATTCAAGCATCAGAGGTGCATTAGCATGGTGGAAATGAAACCCAGGAGACTTGTGCTCGACTTTTGCAAAGTGCTTTCTGTGTGAGATGCATGGAGTGTGAATCTGTGAGAGCAGCGACTCTGCAGACCCCTCAGAGAACCCTCATTTCTGTCTGGAGAGCAGCTCTGTGCTTATTATACACACTGATTGAATCAGAAACCAAATAAAGGCCTTTGTTCTTCCAGAAAGAAACATTTCCTCCATCAGGAGAGGATTGGTTCAGTCTCTTGAAGAGTCGCTTGGTTACTATGGAGATGGTGGTCTTCAAAGTTCCTCGCTATGCTCCTGTAAGATGGGTTTTAAAAGCCGTGTGAAATTTTTTTTTGCACCACATTCTCAATTATTCCTCTTTGGCACATCTTTTGAATTCATTTCAAGGCTGAGAAAAACTTCATATTCTTTATTAATAGGCGTCTCACACATTGGGCCATATTCAGAATTAGTGATTTAAGTCCAAAATACTAGAAGAGAAAGTTCCTTGTATTCACAGTCGGAGTATGGATGGATCCATCATGACACATCAGTGGGAAACGTCCATGGTCCTAAATGTTCTGCCTCGATTCCATCACCACTCTGACTTCAAGCAAAAGTCTTGACAGTTATGTGTTGGCTAGATAATTATTAGTATCCATTGTTAGGTAGCATTATGGAACCAAAAGACTATACAGGAACCCACAAAGATCCCATCTTCCTCTTCCTCTGGTCATCATTAATTTTATAGGAATTTTAGCTAAAAGGGCAGCATGAACGTTGTGCAGGATCTTAGCAGAGCCCCGTGGTAACCTCATGGTTGAGGTAGCTAATAGGTTTATTTTATCTTCCTTTAACTTTTACAGCTGAGTGTTTGCTCCACAGCTCACGTTTTTAGCATTTAAAAATGTGTTTAAGGAGAAAAAAAAAAAAAAAAGGTCTCAGTCTCTGCCTCTTTATTATACCGCTGCTTATTTTCTCTAATCCCTCTGGGCCACTTTTTCCAGGCTTGAATATTCACATCAGGTCGACTTTGTACATTTCTTTTCCACTGCCCAAGGCAAGCCACTGGCAACACTTCACAGGAAATCAACAATCAGGACGAATTTCTTGCCTAATTATTTGATGTGAGGGAGCGTGGGGACAAGCGGTGCGAACTCAGCCGACTCTGCTGAGAGAAGAGCCGTGTTCACCTCCAACACTGAGATGTTCTGTCACCTTAGACATAAATATCTTCTGAACGTTGACTTCTATTGAGTATCTTATAGCAACCAAACAGGAAACATGCTTTCCTTAATTTATTGCTCCTCTGAAATCCCTACAGGATGCTGCAGTTGTGCGAAAAAGTGCAAAAAACACCCAAAAAACACACATCTAGCTAGACTTTGCTTGTTATTGCTGGTATGTTAACAACTTGCCTTGAAAAATATCAGTAACATATTTGAGATGGTTGTCAAGATGGACGGAAGCCAGGATGAAAAAATAAGTGACATTCCACCAAGGCCTCGAATGATCTACTTTGTCCTTGATGTCAACATAATATCCTTCAGCAAAGCAAATAGCATCTCATCCCATTAAAACCAGCTTCCTAAAAATTCAAAGCATTGTGTATGAGGCAAATACATTTTTTTCCAGAGAAATTGGACACATGAGGCAAGTCCCGGCATGATTAGAGCCTGCTTTAGAGCCCGAGGAGACAAAATTCGGACATCGTTAAAGAATTTTGTGACTGTGAGTTGAGATCGACGTGTTAAAGGGCGAGATGTAGCATTCTCAGGGCATTGTCAAAGTTCTGGAAGTGTGAAGCGTGGACATATGGCTCCGCCAAAATCCACCAACAAGGTCAGCTCAAGGTCACAGTTTTCAGTATGAACTGATTTCCATATCACGCAGATCGATAGCGTAAGCATGTTGTGAGACAGTAATTTTATCTAATCGTTGGATCTTCGTCGTCTTATCTGACACGGAGATCACACTGCTGTAGAATTCAGACACCAACTCGTACAGTGTGATATTAACACATGAAAAACTTGACCTCTGAATATCAAAAAACTTTTCCTCTTGATGTAAAGGTTTAGGTATTAAAAAAGAAAGATAGCGTGATACGGAGGTGATGGAAACAGGCTTTTAGAATAAATGATGACTAAGCGAGTGTGTGTTCCAGTCAACTGAGCAACGTGAAAAATACCCAAGGTGTCTCGAGGGAAAGAGATGGATGAGGAGCATCAATCAGCTCTCTAAGGGCATTTATTTTTTCTCCGTAGCTCTTACAATGAATCCCCCAAAGCACACGGAGCAAGAAAGCGCTGTCATGGTGCACTGTTCTGAGGACCATTAAGGTTACGTAGCTTTAGTCGAACTCTGAAATCTGATTTTTCATAACAGGAAATTTCCATCACAGGTTTATATCAATGCACTGGTTCTAATCCATCATGGTTTCTATGGTAACATCTCATTCACGGGGATTTTTTTCTAGGATTACAACATTAAAAAAAACAGTAAAATCCCCAAATCTGCTGGTTTAGTTCCTGCAGCTTCACTTAACTATGGTTGACTTCAGGCTGACAAAATAAAATCCTAAATAAAATTCCAGAAATACAGCAAACATTCATCATTTAAATTGTACACTGTTTTGAGTAACGTGATGAAATCTCCAGGCCAGGACTCCGTGCTGTATACGTTCCACAAGTTTTAGTCATTCCGTAGTTGTTTTGTACAGTGGCTGAGAATCAGACAGAGCGGAAAAGCTAGGTGTGTGAATGGAATTCTTCCCTCTGATTGGACGAGACATCTGTCACTCAGGATATACAGGAAGTAGGAAATTGTGTATCTAGCTTTATTTCTTGTACATGTGTGGAGTTCTGCCTTCACTTTAAACCATTTTTCATTCGATAATGCAACTTTAAATCTTTTAAAGAAAATAACAAACATATATATTTATCTTTATAAGAAAATGGAGTTCATTCAGCGCTACTTTGAGGAAGGACGTTCATACGGCGTGATTTTGGATATACTGATAGCGTATCATGGCGTAAAGATTAGTTTGCGATCTCTAAAAACACACCTGAAGAATGCAGGAATGTTGGGAAGACCAAACTATTCCAGATTAAAGGATGTAAGGAGCGCTATAAGAGCAGAGCTGTGTTCATACACACACCAATCCACTTTCTACTGCTGCAGCCTGCTGGACTTCCTGTATATCCTGAGTGACCCATGTCTCGTCCAATCAGAGGGAAGAATTCCATTCACACACAATACCTACCTTTTTTTTCGCTCTCTCTGAATTGGATTTGTTATTGTGTTTTGGATTGTACTTATGAGTGCCATTTCATCATATTTAATTTTTATCTGTTTATTCCAGACCAGTTATATATCCCAGATACACCGGTGTGTTCCATCACCCTGCTGTTGAACCCTGTGCTTACACGACTGAGCGAAAAAGCAGCAGCTGATTATTAATGTTTCGTTAACAGAATGAAGATTTTCTTGATTATCTGTAAATTATGTACGAAATAATGAGGTAAAGTAACCAAAATCAAAAAAGAATCATTCAGAGAAATCTTTCTGTTCCTGAACAAAGATGGAAGAAAAACAGTCACAGAGGAGCTGCGATTAAAGCAGTGTATCGTTTAGGAGGAAAGCTAAAGCTTGGAAGTATGCGATGAAGATTCCTCGTGTGTGTGTGTGTGTCTGTGTGTGTGTGTGTGTGTGTGTGGTTAGCTAATTTTGCTCAGCTAGAAAGTTGACACTAGCAAGAGAAAACCTGCAGCATGAGTGACTTGCCTGCGTGAAGGCAGAGTGAGATGTGTGAGTATAAATGTGCAGTGGTGTGTTAGTTGGCCATCAGCCTGAAGAGTCACAGTACAGGAAAAGAGAAAAAAGGTTGTCTCCTGTTTGGTGCAATCCTGTCTTCGTGTGTGTGTGTGTGTGTGTGTGTGTGTGTGTGTGTATGTGTGTGTGTGTGTGTGTGTGTGTGTGTGTGTGATTGCCTTGCAGTGGCTCAGAGGGGGAGAAAATGAGCTGGAGGTGGACGCCATCGCCCCACGCTGCCCGTCTATTGAGGCTGGAGCGGAACTCTGACCCCCTTCAGCTGATTTCTAATGGATTTCAAGAGTGGAGAGAAAACACACAGCTGGGCTCCAAACAAACTCATCAGTATTCTCACCTCTCACTGGCTCGCCCTCTCTCTTTTCTTTTCTCTCTCTCTCTCTCTCTCTTTTTCTCTCTCATTCCCTGTCTATCTCTTCATTTTTCTCAGTCTTAGCAGCATTTTTCTTTTTTTTTTTCATTTCAACTTTTACATTTGTACGCCACGCCACGCGCAGCACTGTGGAAAGTAATCGAAGAGAATAATCTGAAAGATGAAATGCTTTGCACTGAAAGGTTTTGCGTTCACGCCTCCTTTCGCGTGTTTCAGACGTCTCACACACGTATGTCACACTAGATAAGTTCATGCCTGAGATCTCCGTTCTGCACGGTTCCGAGACAGCGATCTTCTGCAGCTATGAATTCTCATGGTGAAGGTTAAAGATTTGAAATATTTAAAAATGTTAGCACTGCTGAAATTATTAGCATTTCTTTTGAATGATATTTTTTAGAAAAAATTGAATATCATCAAAGAATGGATGTTTGTCCTTGCTTCATTTTGGCTCCACCCCCTTGAGTGGCTCCGCCTTTTTTTCCCTGACCAAAACTCTAAAGCTGAACTCAAGTGCTGATATTTAACCCTATTGTTAAAATCCTTAAACAATAACACACACACACACACACACACACACACATTTTTTTATCCATTTGTAGTTGTACTGTTTAACAGCACGAATTTCTTTTTATATTTTCACGGATAGTCGATGCGTTCTTGTTACATCCTAGCACCTCAGCCTACGATTCATTTCTTTCTCTATTAAATCAAGAAGTTCACTTAAGCACTTTAGGAATTCACATCTGATTTGCTCACATTGTCTTTGCACTTTAATGTCACTATAAAGCAAAATTAAGAATAAGTAAAACACAAGCGCTGTGACACTGTGAGAGTCGAGCTGATTAACCAAAACTACGGTTCGTCCAATCAGAGATCCTGGGCTATACCTAGCTTTTCCGCTTTGTCTGAACCGTCCTTGTGTTTTCGGGTTTGCTATAGTGTCTTGTACTTCTCGGCCGCCGTACATAAGCCATCATTTCAGAATATCAGAGAAATCATTTTTCTCCAAAAGCATGTCCTGTTGTTGTGTTTATTTCTTGCTGATGGGTTTGAATATGAAATTTTCAAGGCTTGTCCTTCTTGGAGAACCATAGTTGAACCTTACAGCACTTAAAATGTAGCAAAAGTCAGTGTGAATGATGATGCATGACATTGTGTGTGTGTTTTGTGTGTGTGTGTGTGTGTGTGTGTGTGTGTGTGTTCAGATCGATCCTCTGAACATTTTAAGAAACGATTTCAGTGTTTTAGATTACATTTTAGATTCAAATCATGAAATGGATTTTTAAATACTGAGCCACAGCCACCGACGTATTAGTGATAAATTAAAAATTCCCGATGGTGCGCTCAGACGCCTGCACCTGACTGTAGATGAAAACACCAGGTGTGTGACCGATATGGGAAGCGATGTCTTTAGCAGAATTCCAATGAGGTGTTAGCGATGGTGTGCGCTTTAATCTCCTGTAGATTGTGATCCCCCATCGTGTAAAGAGATCGAGCTGCACCCCATGGGGGGTACGTGAATCTCGGTTGCCCCCTGCTGGGGTGGAAAACAGCGGCGGCGGCGGCACTACGGAGAGGGGCGTTTAGGGGGCATCGGAGACAGAATCGACACACCTGTGAGCAAAACCCAGAGGGCCGAGAGGCTCCTGACAGAACATCAGCTCATGGGTCAGAGGAAGTGTCAGCGATGTGACAGCTAGCCGAGGAAAACATGTGCTCCTTTAAAGGCTGAGATGTGCAAGGTGAGACTCAAGCACACTTCACAGAGAGTTCGTCGGCTCCAAAGTGACTCGGAGTGCTTAGAATTATCAGATGTGTCATTAGTATGCGACGTTATGTTCGCTTAATTCAGCAGCTGGAGCTGAGAGGAACTTGTACAATAACTCTGAAATGTGAACTCTCCATGCTAATCCTCTGTGCTATACAGTCCAGCTATAACATAAATGTTCCTTTGACAACATACACTACTACTCAAAAGTATGTGCACCCCTGACATCACACTCATATGTACTTACTGATCGTCTCGCTCCATATCTTTGCTGTTATAATAATCTTCACTCCACTAGATGTTGGATTGTGTCTGTGTGGATTAGTGATCATTCAGCTAGAAGACTACTAGTGAGATCAGACTCTGATGCTGGGACGTTGATCAGACTCCAGTTCTCCAGGGTCAGAGCTCTGTGCTGGACACTCCAGTTCTTCCACTTTCTCCAACCTTCACCTCCACACCATGTCTTCATGGAGCTCAGGGGCTTTATGCACAGGGGCATTGTCATGCTGGAACAGGGTTTGTAGTTCCACTGAAGGGAAACTGGACACTGCAGCACTCAGAGACACTCACTACAACCGTGGTGAGAAATCAGATTGAGGAATAAACACAGATGAGTGAGATGGTCAGGGTGCACATACTTTTGGTCATATAGTATATTAATACACTACTATGAACATGCTACTGTTCCTATATACGATGGTTAATCCACATAATCAAAAAATATCCTAACAATCAACAGTCTCCAGTCTCAGAGCTTTGTAAGTTTCCTGGAACAGGAGAATCTTCAGCACAGAGAACTTCAAGAGAGAATAAAGAGAGACAGGAGAGGGGAAGGACATTTATAGCTGCTATAACATTAATGAGAACCGGAACTAACTGGTTTAAGCAATATTTCATGCGGCTAGAGTTAAATAAAAAGTATGATGTTGTAGTTGTGGACAATTTTCATTCTAATTAGAGAAATCAAACACTAGTGGAAATGCTGTTACAGGAAAATAATCAACTTTGATGTGGTTACAGTAACTCCGCCCCCTTACACCACCCTGATACTACACAAAACTGAGGATATTAATGCTAAAGAGAGAGAAGGGACCAGAATACAAGTTCAAATGGGATTAATACAGTAAAACCTTGTGTGTAAGGGTGTTTAGGACTCCAGGGGCAGGCCTGTTTTTATAAAAGTGGCATAAATAATTAGGGAAAAAAGCAGAGGATTGTTCCTGAGTCTAAAAGAGACGAGTTCATTTGCTCTTAGCGATCATTCCTCTGCGTGCCACTTTATCGAAGCCGCTGTGGCGTCAGCAGGTCGGCCACATCATTTCCTCCTCGTTTGCACTCGTTTTAAAGGTGACTTCATCATTAGGGGGCTGAAAAACGGCGTGCCCCTCGGCAGCGAATGATTAGCGCTAAATGAATCCCAAAAGGTTTAACCAGCCAAGCGGCACAAACGCAGGGAGAAGCGACGGGGCTGGAACGCCAACATATTTATTTATTTATTTATTTATTAGTGCTTTAATACGCCATCATTTCCTGCTTCACTGATCTATCACTAAACAACAGCTGCGGTGTCGCAGGCGGAACGAGGTGCGGCGCTGATGAGGAGAAATAAATAAATAACATTAAGAGGAATAAAGAGAGGATCGTAAGAGGTCACCTGTGATGGCAGGATGATGTCAGAGAGAGAGGGGTGGAGAAATGCATGATGGGAAACGAGTCGCGAGATGACGAGCAGCCATCTGGAATTCTTTATCCGGATTATTCCATGATTCCAGGATTATTTAACTGTAACATGTACATACAGTGCAGTGCATAAGTATTCGCTCCCCTTAAACACTCACTTTTGTTTTCAATTCATTTCATATCATTGATCTTTTGATTGCGTAAGTAACTCCTGTTTCAGTCTTTCCCAGGAATGAGGTGGGATATGCCAGGATGGGATTTCTCTTCCTCTCTTCTTCTTCACAAGTGCTCACGGCCCTATTTATAGACAGAGAGAATGCATCCCAGCATGCATCTGTTTCCACCGTAAACAACCTCGTTAAAGCAGCGAATCCTCATCCACGCTGGCACTCCTTCTCTCCTCTTTCGGGAGAGTTTGAATTGGAACAGCAGCGATTCATCTTCCGGTAATTTCTCAATCTACGTGCAGCAATAAGATGAAATGGGTTTGAGGCATCGTTAAAGCCAGGAAATAATGAGAATGCTGAAATGTGTAGGAATGTGAGCAACACCATGTTGGCGGTGGTTTCTGAAATGCAGGTGAGATTGATTTGGAAAAGCAAGAAAAATGAGCCAGAAAAAAAAGAGAGAGGAAACATTCTCACTGTTCGTCTTAAACTCTTCTTCTTTCCTTTCTGTATCTCACAGAGGTCACCAACAACAACCTGACAGATTCACCTGTGTGTGTGTGTGTGTGTGTGTGAGAGTGTGTGTGTGTGTGTGTGTGTGTGAGTGTGAGTGTGTGAAAGACACTTTCAGAAGCCATTTAACAAACAATTCTTAAATATCCTGATTTGTAGATTTCAAGTATATACATCTTTTCTTTTCTTTTCTTTTCTTTTCTTTTCTTTTCTTTTCTTTTCTTTTCTTTTTTTTTCTTTTCTTTTCTTTTCTTTTCTTTTTTTTTTTTACTTTATTGTTTTGGCACATTGGTGTGTAAACAATAATAATAATGATAATAATAATAATAATAATAATAATAATAATAATAATAATAATAATAATAATAATAATAATAATAATAATGCATATTTTTCATTCATGTTTTTTAATTATTATTGGCCTAATAGATTAATAGATAATAATAATAGTTTATCAATTATTACTTTTATTTATTTTCTACAGAGCACCTTTTTTGCTTCTAAAAATGTAGAATAATATTAAAGTAATAATGGACTTGTGATTAATGTATTTTGCAAAAGATTCTCAAAAATCTTGAAACACAATTCAATTTATTTATTTATTTATTTATTTATTTATCTATCTATTTATTTATTCTTCCTTCTAACAACTGTTGAGGAAGTTTTGTTATTCCTTGTTTTTTATTTTATTTAATGTATTGTTTCTAAAACAGAATTTGGCTGCATTATTATTATTATTATTATTATTATTGTTATTATTATATGAGTAGAACTGATTCTTCCAGCAGGATATGGCTGAGTGGATTTCCTGTGTTAATACATCCTGCGTTAAAGACGTGAAGTTTCCTGCCATCTAAACACCAGAACATCATTTAGTGAGTCTGTTTAAGACAGCAGGAAGTTCACTTTCGTTCCGGAGCAGCTGGTAGTCGGTGGGTGTCGCCGTCCTGCCGTCGCTCCTCAACACTCACAGACTCGGCAACGGTTTAAAACACTTTATTTCCACCTACTTCTGAATAAAAGTGAGGAAAATCTGTGTAGCCCAAAACCACAGACATGTTCATGGAGGAGGAATATTAAAATCACAGCGTGATAAACAATATGGATGCTCTAATAGCCAGGTGAGGTTTTATAAGCTAATTTTGTAATAATAAATTTTGAAATTAATTATAGCATTAAAATTAAAAAAGGGAAAATATGATTTAATTTTTTTTTTTTTTAATGTGATTTTTATTTCAAAATTTACAAAATTACACAAATGAAATTATGGGCGTGTCTTTAAGACCATATGGATCTGTCTTGATAAAGAAGAGTGGAGTCTTAATGGGTGTGTCTTTGAGACCATATATGGAAGTAAGAGCAGGTCAGAATGGGTGTGTCTTTAAGACCATATATAAGAATATGGATCTGTCTTCATGAAGAACAGTGGGGTCTTAATGGGTGTGTCTTTGAGTCCATAAATGGAAGTAAGAGCAGGTCAGAGTCAGTGTGTCCTTAAGGCTGTATATAAGAATGTGGGTGTGTCTTTGAGTCCATATTTGGAAGTAAGTGCAGGTCAGAGCGGGCGTGTCCTTAAGGCAGTATATAAGAATGTGGGTGTGTGTTTGAGTCCATATATGAAAGTAAGAGCAGGTCAGAATGGGTGTGTCCTTAAGGCTGTATATAAGAATGTGGGTGTGTCTTTGAGTCCAAGTCCAAGTAATAGCTGGGATTCTTCAGTAATCTCAGGTTCGAGTGTGTGTATATTTAATTAATTGAGCATGTGCAGGTTAGAATGCATATATTGAAATAAGTGTCATTTCTGTGTAATTTGTTACTTAATCTATAAAATAAAATACATTATTACCCTATTAATGATATAAAGGTATAAACTGTATAAAAATAAAGTGTGTATTAGCTTAACGCTGTATTCTGTGACTTCTCTCCACAGTGAGCTAGAATGCAGTTTAAGTTATTTTAGAAACATCTCCCTGTGGTTTAAACCCCCTGCGGTTCTCACTGCTGGATCCCGTAACCAGACTGAGGAACTCATTACTCACCAGATGTACATGCTACATGCCACTTTGGCAGCTCCATCCGACAAAAAACCACAACAAAATACCACAATGAAATACAACAATAAAACACAACAGTGAATACCTCACTTAAATACCCTACATCATTTTATATAGATAGATAGATAGATAGATAGATAGATAGATAGATAGATAGATAGATAGATAGATAGATAGATAGATAGATAGATAGACAGATGGATGGATGGATGGATGGACGGACAGGACAGATGGAAAGGCAGACAGACAGACAGACAGGCAGTATATAGAGCAGACAGACAGACAGACAGGCAGTATATGGAGCAGACAGACAGACAGACAGTATAGTATATAAAGCAGACAGACAGACAGACAGTATAGTATATAAAGCAGACAGACAGGCAGTATATGGAGCAGACAGACAGACAGACAGTATAGTATATAAAGCAGACAGACAGACAGACAGTATAGTATATAAAGCAGACTGACAGACAGGCAGACAGACAATATATAGAGCAGACAGACAGACAGACAGGCAGTATATGGAGCAGACAGACAGACAGACAGTATAGTATATAAAGCAGACAGACAGACAGACAGTATAGTATATAAAGCAGACAGACAGACAGGCAGACAGACAGAGTGAAACAGACAGAGTGTGTTTGTAAATAAAGTCGTTAGAGTATAAATTCTGAAGGTTATTATAAATCTAAACACAGATGTATTGAGTAGAAGTAGAAGCCATGCTTTAGCACTAATGTATGGTGAATGGTAAATCACATGACCATCTGCTTCTCATTAGTCAGCGAGAGCAGGATCCGGAGAAAGGAGGAGGAGTGCAGCGCCACAGTGAGATGAGACGAGTTTAAACACAATAAAACACAATGCACTCGGCTTAATGGAGACGCTAATTACAGCCATAAAATCATCGACTTATAATGTGGCAGATAAAAATGGTATCTGCCATAATCAACTCTGAATTAATTAATAAACACCTCGCTCCATCCACGCTCTCAGAAGGAAACTTTTCATCTGTATTTCACATTTATATAATTACATTAAACTTTTATTTATTTATTAACATTTAAACATTGTACATACAAAGAAATGTACATTAAACATAAATAAAATGTCATGTTGATAAATTTCTCCAGTTATTTATTGAATATAGAGTGAAATAGGAAAAGAATTATTATTAAAAGAATACATTTGCAAAATGAATAAATTAATTAATTCATTACTGCATTTGTAAAGTTCGTTCTCTAAACATACTAAATGCTATTTATTTTTATTTAATATTTATTTATATAATTAAAATAAATAACAAATCATTTATTGGTTATTTATTAATTTATGTAACATAAATATATAAATAAATATGATATAAATATAAATAACTTTTAGCACCCTCAATGTAAAATTTTAATTTCTTAAAATAAAGTAAAATGCAATAAGAAACATTTTAGAGAATAATATGCGAAAGATTAAAAGTTACAAACACCTGATTGCATAAGTATACACCCCCTTTACTAATTGGGGGCCTGGCTATGTTCAGAATGAACCAATCATATTCGATCTCATGTACAAAAGTTATTTTACAGCATCATCAGTGAAATGATTGTGATGGTCCCTGAACTAAGACCAGCTTCTTCTGTGGGAGTTCCTTCACATCTTCTTGGTTTCATCAGCTGCTGATGCCGTGGTCCTTAAAGAGCTTACAAAGCATGCGTGATATCTCACTATGGAAAGGTTTCTATCAGGAGAAGGGGTATAAAAGAATTCCTGAAACAGACGTACAGTAGAACAGCATCATCATCACTCAGAGGAATCTCAGCACAGTGACATCACCAAGAACATGACGTCCCTCAAACATTTATTAAAGGACAAAAACTTACCAGGGAGGCCACCAGGAGATCTACAGCAACATTAAAGGAGCTGCAGGAAGATCACGTGGCACAATGTTCTGCTCTGATGAAATCAATAAAAAAAACTCATAAAAAAAAAAAAAAATTCATGTGTGGTGAACATCAGCAGAAGATCTCCATCCCCGTGGTGCATGATAGATAGATAGATAGATAGATAGATAGATAGATAGATAGATAGATAGATAGATAGATAGATAGATGGATGGATGGACGGATGGACAGACAAACAGATAGATGGACAGGACAGATGGACAGACAGACAGATAGATAGACAGATAGATGGATGGATGGACAGACGGATGGACAGACAGACAGATAGATGGATAGATGGATGGATGGATGGACAGATGCACGGACAGAAGGACAGGACAGACAGACAGACAGATGGATAGATGGATGGATGGATGGACAGATGGACGGACAGATGGACATGACAGATGGACAGACAGACAGACAGACAGAAAGACAGACAGACAGTTAGATATATAGATAGATAGACAGACATAGAGATAGATAGATAGATAGATAGATAGATAGATAGATAGATAGATAGATAGATAGATAGATAGATAAAACTATAAAATGCAATGTGTTTTGGTGAATGGTGTGAATGATCTCCATGATGGAGAGAAGTTTGTTCAGTGACCTCCTTTTCCTCACTGACTTAAACATCTCCAGTTTGTGTCCAATTACTTGTTAACTTGTGTTGAATTAGCTTGTTAATCCTGCTGGTGTCCCTGGTGCTGATGCTAACCCCCCAGCAGACCACAACACAGTAAATGGCTCTCACTACCACAGACTGGATCTCCAACATCTTGTTACATGGTGGTGGTAGCATCATGCTTTAATGCTGCTGTTCCTCAGCTGAACTGGGGCTTTAATCAAGGTAAAGGGAGTCATGAAGAGCTACAAAAACCAGTGAATTTTACTCTGAAACCTTCAGGCTTCTGCTAGTAAACTGAAGATGAGAAGGAATTTCACATTTCAGCAAGACAAAGAGCCGATGCACACAGGAAAGATGCTGAAGCTAATGGTCAAGAAGAGGAGTGAAATAAACTAAAAAAATTTTTTCAATAAAGTAAAAGTATAGGTGTGTGTATAATTACATCATCATCATCATCATCATCATCATCATCATCATCATTGTCTTCCGCTTATCTGGAGCCAGGTCGCAGGGGCAGCAATCTAAGCAGGGATGCCCAGATTTCCCTCTCCCTGGACACTTCCTCCAGCTCTTCCAGAGGGATCCCGAGGCGTTCCCAGGTCAGCCGAGAGACATAGTCTCTCCAGCATGTCCTGGCTCTTCCCCGGGGTCTCTTCCCGGTGGGGCATGCCCGGAACACCTCCCCAGGGAGACATCCAGGAGGCATCCGAAACAGATGCCCGAGCCACCTCAACTGTCCCCTTTCGATGTGGTGGAGCAGCGGCTCTACTCCGAGCTCCTCCCGGGTGACAGAGCTGCTTACCCTATCTCTAAGGGAGTGCCCCGCCACCCTACGGAAGAAGCTCATTTCGGCCGCTTGTATCCGGGATCTTATCCTTTCGGTCATGGCCCAGAGCTCATGACCATAGGTGAGAGTAGGAACGTAAATTAACTGGTAAATTGAGAGCTTCGCCTTCCGGCTCAGCTCCATGTTCACCATAACCAACCGGTACATAGACCGCATTACTGCTGCTGCTGCATCGATCCATCTGTCAATCTCACGATCCATCCTTCCGTCACTCATAAACAAGACCCAAAGATACTTAAACTCCTCCACTGGAGGATGTGCAAGCCACCTTTTTCGGTCGAGAACCATGGCCACAGATTTGGAGGTGCTGATCCTCATCCCAGCCACTTCATACTCAGCTGCAAAATGCTCCAGTGCACGCTGTAAGTCCTGGCTTGAAGGAGCCAACAGGACAACATCATCTGCAACGATCAAATCCTGTGGTCCCCAAACTGGACTCACTCCAGCCTCTGGCTGCACCTAAATATTCTGTCCATAAAAACAATGAACAGAACAACAGACAAAGGACAGCCCTGCCGGAGTCTGACATGCACTGGGAACAGATCTGACTTACAGCTGGCAAAGCAAACCAAGCTCCTGCTCTGGTCATACAGAGACTGAACAGCCCTTAACAGAGGGCCACAGACCCCATACTCCCAAAGCACCTCCCACAGAATGCCATGAGGGACATGGTCAAATGCCTTCTCCATGTCCACAAAACACATGTGGACTGGTTGGGCAAACTCCCACAAACCCTCGAGCACCCTGGGGAGGATATAGAGCTGGTCCAGTGTTCCACGACTAGGACGAAAACCACATTGTTCCTCCTGCATCCGAGGTTTGACTAACGGTACTCTGGAATAGACTTTCCCTGGAGGCTGAGGAGTGTGATTCCCCTATAGTTGGAACACACTCGCTGCTCCCCCTTCTTAAAAAGGGGTACCACCACCCCAGTTGCCCAGTCCAGAAGCACTGTCCCTGACCGCCACACTATGTTGCAGAGACGTGTCAGCCAAGGCAGCCCCACAACATCCAGAGACTTAAGGTACTAAGGGCGATTCTCATCCACCCCCGGTGCCTTGCCACTGAGGAGCTGCTTGGTGACCTCAGCTTGGGTGATGAATGAATCTACCTCTGACTCCTCAGTCTCTGGTTCCTCTACGGAAGGCGTGTCAGTGGGATTGAGGAGATCCTTGAAGTATTCCTTCCACCGTCCGACAATATCCCCAGTTGAGGCCAGCAACTCTCCGCCTCCACTGTAAACAGTGTTGGTAGAGAGCTGCTTACCCCTTCTGAGGCGTCAAACTGTCTGCCAGAATTTCCCTGTGGCAGTCCGATAGTCCTTCTCCATGGCCTCACCGAACTCCTCCCAGACCCGGCTTTTTGCTTCCGAGACCACCCGGGCTGCAGCTCACTTGGCCTGTCGGTATGCCTCAGCAGCCTCCGGGGTCCCCTGAGCCAACCAGGCTTGATAGGACTCCTTCTTCAGCTTGACGGCATCCCTTACTTCCAGTGTCCACCACTGTGTTTGGGGATTGCCGCCATGACCAGCACCAGAGACCTTACATCCGCAACTCTGAATGGCTGCATCAACCATGGAGGAGGAGAACATGGTACACTCAGACTCAATGTCCCCAACCTCCCTCGGGATCTGGTTGAAACTCTCCCAGAGGTGGGAGTTGAAGA
The DNA here is from genome assembly GCA_033459395.1 of Hemibagrus guttatus. Lineage (NCBI taxonomy): Eukaryota > Metazoa > Chordata > Actinopteri > Siluriformes > Bagridae > Hemibagrus > Hemibagrus guttatus. The sequence goes on from JAUCMX010000026.1 coordinate 17,820,008, forward strand.
CCCCTATAACAGAGGGATCAGCAAGACATTCCCAACAGACTCTAACAATACGTTTGGGTCTGCCAAGTCTGTCCAGCATCCTCCTCTGTAAGCGGATCCAACTCACCACCAGGTGGAAAGCTCTGCCCCCTCTTCACCTGAGTGTCCAAGACATGCGGCCGAAGGTCAGATGACATGACCACAGGGTCGATCACTGATCTCCAGCCTAGGGTGTCCTGGTACCACATGTACTGATGGGCACCCTTATGCTTGAACATGGTGTTCGTTATGTACAAACTGTGACACAGAAGTCCAACAACAGAACACCACTCAAGTTCAGATCAGGGGGGCTGTTCCTCCCAATCATGCCCCTCCAGGTATCATTGTTGTTGCCTACATGAGCATGGAAGTCCCCCAGTAAAACTATGGAATCCCCAGTTGGAGCACCTTCCAGCACCTCTCGCAGGGTCTCCAAGAAGGTTGGGTACTCCACACTGCTGTTCGGCCCATAAGCCAAAACAACAGTGAGACAACCCTCTCGTTTACCGGGGAAAACTCCAACACATGGCGGTTAAGCTGGGGGGCTATAAGCAAGCCCACCCCAGCCCGACGCCTCTGACCATGGGACACTCCAGAGTAGAAGAGGGAGTGCCCGGCTGAGTCCCGCAGGCAAAGACTTTGCCACCAGGCGCTCACATGCGTGCCCCAACCCCAGGCCTGGCTCCAGGGTGGGGCCCCGGTGATGCCAATCCGGGTGACGTAACAGTCCTTGATGTTACTTTCATAAGGGTTTAGAACCGCTCTTAGTCTGACCCGTCACCTAGAACCCATTTGCCTTGTGAGACCCTACCAGGAGCACTAGGCCCCCAACAACATGGCTCCTAGGTTCTTTCGGGTGCTCAAACCCCTCCACCACAGTAAGGTGGTGGTTCAAGGAGGGGTGTAAAATTACAGAACTAGTTTATTGTAGGTTTTTTTTATTTTTTTATTTATTTTATTATATTTCACATTTTCTTGGTAATTTTTTTAATTTATTAACTTTCTTTTAAAATTAATGTAAAGCTCAATTTTTTTTTTTTTTTTTTTTTGTAATTATGCTCTATAAATACTTTTTTTAAATTATTTTTTAAGGTCTTTGTGCTGGTGTAACATTTAAATTGTTTCAGTAATTTTTCTTTCTAATGTCAGCCTCAGAGATTCCCAGATGAAACATGGAGCTCGGAGTGCAGCTTGAGCAGAAGCAACAAGAAAATTGAGGAAATTCGAGCTTCCTGTGATCAGCCGAGCGAATGCAAAGAGCTCTAAACATGCTAATGGCTACACTCTCTTCAGTCTGACATCATTATTATTATTGCCAAAACGTATACGTCCGTATGAAGTGTGTGTCCTGTATCTCTAAACTCAGATGTGTTCATGGACATGAAGAAGTAGACTTTCACAATAAAGGGAAGAAAAAACAAAAAGATTTTCATAAAAATAAGTGAAAAATATCATCAGTGAAAATGTTTCTGAGATTTAAATAAATAAAAAAAATGTCTGGATGTGGGAATAAATAAATAAATAAATAAATAAATAAATAAATAAATAAATAAATAAATACATTTTAGGGACAGAAAAAATGTATTTTTTTCGAATATTTTATTCAGCCACAAGGCAAATAAATAAAAAAATCTGATTAAAAACATGCTTCACATTTATCATTTATCAGCTTTTCAGTCGTATTCTGTCATTTAAGCTACAGAACTTTCTTTCTTTCTTTCTTTCTTTCTTTCTTTCTTTCTTTCTTTCTTTCTTTCTTCTTCTTTCTTTCCGTTTGTTTGTTTGTGTTGTTTGTTTGTTTCTTTCTTTCTTTCTTTCTTTCTTTCTTTCTTTCTTTCTTTCTTTCTTTCTTTCTTTCTTTCTTTCTTTCTTTCTTTCTTTTTCACTTCACACACATTTTCCATTTTCACTTATCATCATCATCATCATCATCATCATCATCATCGCTTTCTCCTCTGGACTCGGTCTGGCCTTCTTGAGAAACTTCTCCCCTCCGTGTGTTCGAGCTTATTTAAGAATAATAATCGTTTCCGTAAAACCTGAAAAGAGAGAAATGGGCGTGTCTCGCTATCGATCAGCACGTCCGCCTTCGACTCTGTTTCCTTTCAGTAATCCGCCCACATTTTACACGAGAAAGGGAGGAAAAAGCGATACGCAGGTCTGTAAATTATTAATTGCAGCCGTGATTTATGGCTCAGCCGAGCTCTGTTAGTCTTGGGGACTTAAATATTTCAGAACTTATTTGATTTCCGCCGTCGTCTGATAAATGCGTCATTAAGATGGCGTTGAATGATTAATAGATAGAGAATATATGTTTCTGTCTCTCTTCTTTTTTTCCTCATTATGACACGACATGTCCCGTGGAGGCAGCGTTTAATCTTACTCCGTATGCATATTAATAACAGGAGCGATACCTGCGTGGGAGGAAAAGTCCGGCTGCGTGTAAAACGTCTCGGCCGGTTCTGATTCGCTGCTCGGTGACACTTTCACTCGGAGATACAAGCTGCTTTGATGGATTATTTCAGAGCGGATATCTCTCCATCCTCTCCATCCTCTCCAGATCCGTCAGTAAAGTTCAGGAAGATGTAACACGCACACAGGGAGACACCGTACACCAGAAAAGTAGAAGAAAGTAGCCAGAAAAGGACAATAACTAAACTGTGTTAGGAGAAGAAGGAGGAATAAGTCTAACAGGAGCTGAAGTGCTGTCTCACATCAAAGTGCTGGAGCTCTGATGGTCAGATTTGTTTTCTGTTACAACTAATACGCCATTGTTTCTATAGTAACAAGAACTTCTGTACACATTAAAACATTTCTGAGTTGTGTGTAGTACCTCAAGTAGCAAAGGCTACAGCAGGGGGCGGAGCTTTTTATTACAAAGCCCCACAGTTATGGAACAGTCTTCCAATCAGTGTTGGGGATTCAGACACAGTCTCAGTGTTTAAGTCCAGGCTGAAGACACATTTGTTTAGTCAAGCCTTCAATGTATAGTTTTTCTTAGGTAAAGGAGCAGATCTGGAAGGTTCATGGGCGTAGAGTGTTTGGTGTACTGGGATGTTTGGATGCTGTTGCCTCACCACACTCGCAAGTCGCTCAGGTTTGCTGACTGTGAAGTGTTTGGACGCTTTATGTCCCGGGAAGCCTTCATGTCTGTGACCTTCTGGCTCTCCCTGGAGTCTCATCACTTGGTGGTGCTCACTGATACTGTGGATGGATCTGTGTGGACAGCCTGTGTCCAGGAGACAGCCGTGGACAGAGCCACTTAGAGACTATAACACCGTCACAGATCTGCTGTTACATCTGTCAGCTTTGACAGCAAGGAATTAGTGTCTATAACGAACTCAGTAACTACACTGACCTAATAGTTCCTCATAGGCCTTTGGTTGCTGTTGTAGAAAGGACACTATTTACATTTACATTATTTACTGTCCAGTGTCACCCAAATGAGGATGGGTTCCCTTCTGAGTCTGGTTCCTCTCAAGGTTTCTTCCTCATATCATTACAGGGAGTTTTTTCCTCACCACTGTCGCTGCAGGTTTGCTCATTAGAGATAAATAGGGATAAAATAGTTTAATAATTTAATGATTCTTTTTTTCCCCTCTCCTTTCTGTTTCTCTATTTTTGTAAAGCTGCTTTGAGACAATGTCCATTGTAAAAGGCGCTATACAAATAAATTGAATTGAATTGAATTGATACGTTGTTGAGACGTTTTTCATACATTACATGTAGCAACAAAGAGATATAAAATATATCATTTTCTTTAATTAATAATCAATTTTAATAATGGAAAATAAATTAAAATAAAAGTTGTGCATTCAACAAAGTCACCTAATGCTTATTCACAAAAAACACAAAGTGCATTATGGGTAAATGATTTGGACAGTGACTCTATAGGCAGCAGTGCATTATGGGATTTTTATGAATACAATGGATTTAATTTTTATTACAAATAAAACTAAAAAGCTGAAATAACAGAACAATGTTTTATTATATACAGTGACTAGTCTACAGGTTCAGAGAGAAATTATTTATTTTCGTTTTATTTCCCTTTCTCTCTCTCTCTCTCTCTCTCTCTCTCTCACACACACACACACACACACACACACACACACACACACACACACAAAACAGTTAATATTCAGAGCTTCAGATCACTCAAACTGCAATTTAAACCGGACTTGTTAGAAACGTGAAATCCTTTGTCCACTTTGAAAAACATCTTTTCTTTCTTTTTTCTCATTTTTCAATTTTCCTCCCCTGAAGACAAGAAGTTCCTGGATGCAAACTTTTATTTTTCTCACATTTACGCTCGCATTCCGTGATTCCTTCAAGGCGAGGATCCATTATGAGCTTCATTTTCAATTCTGGAGCTGCCAAACGGAGTAATGTGGCCATTTCCAAGGTCATGTCCATTGCTTTATCTCTTTATTTCTCCATCCAGATTTTGGGAGACGGAGACACCGAATAACGACGTTTTGGCTCCGAGGTTTCCAAAGTTTCACCCGATGAACTGATGCAAAAGTTATTCCCTGACATCCCCCTTTCCTTTCCATCTCCTCCTCCTCCTTCTTCTTCTTTTTCTTCTTCTTCTCCTTTTCCTTCCTCTGCTTCTGTATCCTCCGAGCGAGCGGAATGATAGATGGTGACGGTGAAGAGGTTTTTTTTTTTTTTTTTTTTAATTCCTCAGGGAAACTCTGCTGGGGAGCGAATTTTCTCAGCAGGGCGTCGGTCCATTTCTCCCACAGAGCCTGAGTCTATTACAACTCTGTTACACTAAAACGTTCGCCATTTTTATTCCACTCTCATTACCTGACGGGAATCACCACCCCCCATCTCTCTCTCTCTCTCTCTCTCTCTCTCTCTCTGTTTGTATGGAGACGATAATCCTCAGCCACCTGAGAGATCAAAGAATAACCTTTTAGCCATATGAGCGAGGATTTATTTCCTCACTTTGAAGCATCAGCAGTATTTTATGAGTTTAGTTACATCAGCAGCACAAAGCGTGCGTTGTGACCAGTGTGGATTGTACTGTCGTGTCTTCAGACCTGCTTCAGACCTTCACACACTTTAGTTGTAGTTCACAAGGTCAGGAACGACGAGGCGAGAGCCATCGCTGATTATCAAGGTGCGAGAATAAAGATGAAGAACGATTATTTAATAGATAAATAAAGGGTTCATTTAAGAGCAGAAGCGATGAACAGGTTGGTTTTTTGTCTTCGTTTGAAGCCCAGTTGCAGCTCAGAGTGATCATGGTGTGGTGTGTTAAGTGCTCTGGGGAACCCTTAAAGCTTTTATGTAGAGTAGAGTGTTTCTCCATCAGAAGGAGCTCCAGTTAGATCTTCCTCTGGATTTTTCTCTAATAAACCCTCGAGGAAGCCGTTTTTCCCAGAGTGAAGATTTCTGCGACAGAGCTGAGTATCTATCATTTATTCAAGACATCTCTTCTTATCCGTCCATCCTCTTAGTTTATTTAAAAGACAATGAGGCTTTAATACTTCTCACACACACACACACACACACACACACACTCAGAGGACACAGTGGGAGAGGTGGAATGTGTGTCTCCTGCCATGTTGTGGTGAGATAAATGTGCTTTGTTTCGATTACAGCACGACCCTGAAGATAGGAACAGGGGATTATAAAGAAAGGAAACACACACACACACACACACACACACACACACACACACACACACACACACAGTTTATCTGCCTTGTACTTTATCTGGACGTTTCGGCGCAGCACTGGAACAAAATCCTCCTGCAGAAAGACGACTACTGACTACACACTGACCTGATAACACACACGCACGCACACGCACGCACACGCACACACGCACACGCACACACGCGCACAAACGTGCACACACGCGCACACAATTGTAATGTTCATGCTAGACAAGAGAAACCAAGGGCCAGAAGAAAAAAAAAACCCAAATAAAAACATCAGAAGAAAAAACATTGTGCCTTTGAATGATCACAATAACATTAATACAGTCAAAATTTCTTATTAAATAATCAGAAATTAAATCAAAACATGTTCTAGAACAAAATTCTAATAAAGCTTTATACAAAGAATATAACAATGATAACATTTATATAATTTTTTTGAGTGTAGACTGTAACATCTGTTTTTAAAATAAATTTATTTATTGATTATATGTATATAATTAAATAGTTTATATACTGAACAGTATATTTAATTTTATTTATATATATATATTTATTTATTTGTTTATTTATTTATTATAAATATAAATATATACATACTTGAATAACATTTACATGTTTATAAATTCCTTTTCATATTTAATTTAGTTTTGTTTATTATTATATAAAATTCTCTAGTTTGTAATCCCTAGATTTGACCTAGAGTAACCTTTAGCTGCATTTACTTTAAAACAATAGATTCAAGTCCGTCGTCAATTATCTAGGACTCTAACATGGAGAATCGTGGAGAGAAGAGCAGCTAGAGAGAGAGAGAGAGAGAAGGAGAGAGAGAGAGAGAGAGAGAGAGAGAGAGAGAGAGAGAGGCAGAGATAGAGATAGAGAGAGAGAGAGAGAGACAGAGAGAGAGAGGCAGAGAGAGAGAGAGGCAGAGAGAGAGAGAGAGAGAGAGGCAGAGAGAGAGAGAGAGAGAGGAGAGAGAGAGAGAGAGAGAGAGAGAGAGAGAGAGAGAGAGAGAGAGAGAGAGAGAGAGAGAGAGAGAGAGAGAGGGAGAGAGAAGAGAGAGAGAGAGAGAGAGAGAGAGAGAGAGAGAGAGAGAGAGAGAGAGAGAGAGGCAGAGAGAGAGAGAGAGACAGAGAGGCAGAGAGAGAGAGAGAGAGAGAGAGAGAGAGAGAGAGAGAGAGAGAGTAAGAGAGAGAGAGAGGCAGAGAGAGAGGGAGGGAGAGAGAGAGGCAGAGAGAGAGGGAGAGAGAGAGGCAGAGAGAGAGAGAGAGAGAGAGAGAGAGAGAGAGAGAGGCAGAGAGAGAGAGAGAGAGAGAGAGAGAGAGGCAGAGAGAGAGAGAGAAAGAGAGAGAGAGAGAGAGAGGAGAGAGAGAAAAGAGAGAGAGAGAGAGGGAGAGAGAGAGGCAGAGAGAGAGAGAGAGAGAGAGGCAGAGAGAGAGGCAGAGAGAGAGAGAGAGAGAGAGAGAGAGAGAGAGAGGCAGAAAGAGGCAGAGAGAGGCAGGATAGAGAGGGAGAGAGAGAGGCAGAGAGAAAGAGAGAGAGAGAGAGAGAGAGAGAGAGATTTTTAACTCCGCTTTAATAAATAGCAATAAATTACAGTAAACATATCGTGTTACAACAGCAGTGTAACAGCGCTTTAAAATAATAATAATGAGAGTAAAGGGTCGCTAAAAACCAGTTCATCTTCATCAATAAAACAGAAGACATTTCCATAACACCACTTCAGCATAAAACACTCACATCATTCATTTCTCTAAAAAAATTCAAATCTATTTTGACTGGAGCTCTGAAAACAGAAATGAGACTGATCCATCCTTTCTTCTCTTCTTTATTCTTCCGGGTTATGTAGATAGCCATTTTTACTTCTCCTACAATGAAGTTGATCAGTTCCCATTTCTGTTTTTCAGCTTTTTTATAACCAGCTCCAAAGATAAAAGAAACCTGGGACCATTTTTCACCAAAAGAGTTAAAAAGAGTTCCCAGCAGCTCAAACAGAGGGTTAAGCCTTTTACATTTCAGATAACAATGATGAACAGTTTCATTACAGAAGGGACATGTCTTTAAAACATCTGGATTTAACTTAAAATTAAAACGTTGACCCCCACAGCTCCATGTAAAATCCTCCGCTGTAGATCTCCCGCTCGTGTCCTAAGTGGTCATTTATATAAAACTCTCCATACTGGCTTAACATCTCCTAAAATTCCAAGTGTTTTCCTCCACACTGTATCTGTCCTCTCGTCCAGCTGTCTTTTATTTACTGCTTTTACACAACATCTGTAAACTTCTTTTCCTTTTGCTTCATAAAATGGTAAAACATGTCCTTTGTCTGTTTCAATTTAACAACCGTTAAAACCGTGTAATTTGGATAAAAGTTCAGACTAAACAGACAGGGGATAAAACAGATAAAACAGACAGGGGATAAAACAGATAAAACAGACAGGGGATATAAAGCTAAAGTGATCAAGCGGTTTCTTCACAAAACAATTTCCGAAGAATCCGCTTGATCACTTTAGCTTTATATCCCCTGTCTGTTCATCACTGTTTTGTTCATCTTCGTCACTTTCTGTTTCTGCATGTGTGTGTCGCGGTCACTGCTAGACATGACTTCTGCTTCCTGACTGTTTATGACTTGTTTTTCTTTTTCAATTTCAACTAGTCCCTTCTTTCTTGTCTGAGGCCCACTGTTTCCTGTTCTACATTTTCTTTTAGACCTGACCAGAGTACAACCAGCATCATTTATGACCATGTCTGTATTTTCTGTACCTGAACACTCCTCATTACCTGACTGTTGGTCATTCGTGTGTTCTGTGTGATGTTCTCGCTCACAGTAGCTCGGGGGTTTTCTCTTTCTGTCTCCATCTGGTCTGTTTCCTGCTCAGCGTCTTTTCCTTCCTCCTGACCCTCAGTGTTACCACTGTTCTCTCCACTGTCCTGCTTATCATTTGTCTGAACACTTTCATTGTTGTTTTCTTTAGTCAATTCTGGCACCTGGTCACCTGTTACTTCTTTTTCTGGACAATTCTTAATTAAGTGTCCCTCCTGACCACAGCCAAAACATTTTAAGTTGCCAGAAGTTGCAAAAATAATAAATTCCTCCCCATGTATGTTTATTTTGAATATGATGTTCAAGTCTTCATCCCTATTGTTTAAAATCATGTACACATGCCTCCTGTAGGGGACAATGTGTCTAAGTTCCAGGTCTTTACAGCCTGCTGGTGTCTTTTTCATGGGCGAGACTAGTTTACCAAATCTGGA
>JAUCMX010000026.1:17831449-17858949 GCA_033459395.1 Hemibagrus guttatus
CGTTTACCTCACATCTCCAGGGTGGGGGTTTGATTCCCACCTCCGCTGTGTGTGTGGAGTTTGCATGTTCTCCCCGTGCCTCGGGGGTTTCCTCTAGGTACTCCGGTTTCCTCCCCCGGTCCAAAGACATGCATTGTAGGTTGATTGGCATCTTTAAATTGTCCGTATTGTGTGAGTGAATGAGAGTGTGTGTGCCCTGCGATGGGTTGGCACTCCGTCCAGGGTGTATCCTGCCTTGATGCCCAATGATGCCTAAGGCTCCCCGTGACCCGAGAATAGATCGGATAAGCGGTAGACAATGAATGAATGAATGGTCAAAATCACAATTTATCTGACTATATTAGATCACTTACTGTCCAGGACCGCGAATGTTATTTGAAAAAATTAAATTTAATGGATGGAACCGGATTGGCCGACCCGTACACGCCCGCTCAATTGATGGACGATTTGACCAGATGACCTTTGGGTGAGTGATCTGACATATACACCTATCTGACAGAAAAAACGAGAGTGTAGAGTAAAGAAAAACTGAAGGCGTATAAATCATTATAGCAGTTAGCTAACTTACAGGCTAAAAAGTTAGCGTTACATGAGAAATCATTGAACTTGTTCCCCAATTTCTGATGAGGTGAGTGTGCAAAAGAACTATTTAGACACGAAACCAAAACATAAACCACACCCAATGATAAACAATAGTTTCTTTAACTTTATCTGATATGAAGTGTGTGCTGCAAACGCCAGCATTTTTTATCGTTTCTGTCCAGTCCGCTCGTTTTATTGAGTTTGACCACAGCTGTCGTGGGTTTTTTGGTCCGGCGGTGGCAGCAGGTATGTGATAAAACTTCAAATTGGAGCGTGTACTCTGTCGATTCTGTCACACAACAACACAACAAGATGACATTTGTGTTCCTCGTGTCGACTCTGTACTGGTTTCTCCAGTTTTCCCTTTGTTTTGCCTCCAGCTAGCGCTGTGACGTAATCATGACGTCGGCCCAAAAAGTGTCTATATCTCTGATATATACTGACCCCTGGAACCCCGACCCATTCCTGCTTGTCTTGATATTTTCATTGAGAGATGAGTAAATGTGCTGTTTTCACTTTTCGTCATGGAAAAAAATGAGTAGGTGGGGCTGCGCCCGTTGCTAGGTATGGCACATTCTTTTGAAGGCTGTGATTGTTTGTCTAATAAAAAAGAGCACTTTTAAATAAGGTTTATTATAAGCGTTATAAGGTTTATTTGTCACTACGTTAAGATATTTGAGGATATATCATGTTGATATTATGTTTGTGACTGTTCATATTAAAGATACGCTAACATCTCGGACAAATGCCATAGTGCCATAACGGCAGAACTGCAGCATTTCAGCTTCTGTTTCAGAGATGTTAGCGTATCTCTAAATACCATAGCAGCAGAAATTATATATAAATATATATAGATATAGATATACACCGATCAGGTATAACACTGTGAGCAGTGCCAGGTGAAGTGAATAAGACTGATGATCTCCTCATCATGGCACCTGTTAGTGGGTGGGATATATTAGGCAGCAACATTTTGTCCTCAAAGTTGATGTGTTAGAAGCAGGAAAAATGGACAAGCGTAAATTTGATAAAGGACCAAATTGTGATGGCTAGACCACTGGATCAGAACATCTCCAAAACTGCAGCTCTTTTGGGGTGTTCCCGGTCTGCAGTGGTCAGTATCTATCAAAAGTGGTCCAAGGAAGGAACAGTGGTGAACCGGAGACAGGGTCATGGGCGGCCGAGGCTCACTGATGCACGAGTGAAAGCTGTCCGATCCAACAGACGAGCTACTGTTGCTCAGATTGCTGAAGAACTTAATGCTGGTTCTGATAGAAAGGTGTCAGAATACACAGTGTATGACAATATTAGGCAGGTGGTCATAATGTTATGCCTGGTCAGTGAATATACAGTATATGTATGGCATTTCTGAGCTGTGTCAGAGATGTTAGCATATATCTAATATGATCAGTCACGATCCAATCTGCTGCAACTTATTAACTATTAATTATTAATATTATTTTTAATGCTACACATTTCCTTTTCCCTCTTCACCTTCTCTTTTCTCCTCTGTTAAAGAAACTCTTAAGCCTCCTTCTCTCTACTCCTAATACCTTCTGAACTTAAGAGCTTTTTCAAAGGTTAAGACGCTTTGTGAATAACTTTTCTCTTTACTATGATATTCTCTTTCATTTTAAGGGGAAACGCCCACATTTCTGAGAATTTTTTTAGAATTACTAACTTGAGGGTCATCTCACCTCCCAGTTCCTCCTGTTTTACACAGTGACGTCAAATCAAAATGTTGCCCTTCATAGCAACATACAGACGTATTCACAAGTTAAATCTCTAACACTGACTCTACAGTTCAGCTTTTCAGGCATTGAGACACAATCAGAAGAAGAAGCTTTTATTTTTGTCACATATACTTCACAGCACAGTGAAGTTCTTTCTTCACATATCCCAGCTCCAGCTTTGAAGGGTAGGGTCAGAGCAGAAGGTCAGCCATGATGCAGCCCTTGGAGCAGAGAGGCTTAATAAGGGCCTTGCTCAAGTGCCCTGCAGTGGTGGTATCTTAGCGGTGCTGAGGTTTGAACCCCGACCTTGTGATCAACCACCCAGAGCCACCACTGCCATATCAGATGGCTAGCTAGTTTTTCTTTCCCACCCATATGTTGAATAGACAGCGCTTCGAAAGGACACATGTGTATCTACTAAGGCTGAAACCATACTGTATTGTACTGCAGTACCACGGTACACTGCATGGATTACATTTATGTACCAAGTACAAATCGACAGAGGCCGAAACAGCAACCACCTTTGAAAGAGCATACCTGATTGGTCCACTGGCCACATGGGTAGCCAATGCAATGCGGCGTCTTTCATTATTTACAACTGGCCGGCCCAAATGGCTTCGTACGCTATGAAGGAAGGTTTTAGCGTGAACAAAATCAAAACTGTGAATGCTCCTCAATCTTCCCAAGGTTTGGAAGTATTTGGGGTTTAAGGATGGGTCGTCAAAAGAAATGGCCATTTGTAAGTTTTGTAGTTTCCATACAAATTCAAATCTTGAAAAACCTCGATCAAAAACATAAACTAGAACTAGATTTTCCAGAAGGAAAAAGTGTGACAGAAACAAAGGGTCAGAGGAAGTTAACTGCTGTTTTGGGACAAAAATTGTCGTAAAGTTGCAAAAGCGAGCGGGAATGTAGACTTCATCTTAGCTGAATTGGTCACATGACCGCGTCACATGACTTAAAATGCGTCTTCATCTTTGAAAGCCTCTGTTTTCAGCGTCCACACCGTGACGCAAAGACGGCATTTTCAAATTTATCCACTCAGGAGAGCGTTTTCAAAAAGATTTGCTTTCTTTGACTAAAAACTCCATCTCAGTGTGGAAGGAAGGCCAAAACGGATAGAAAAACACACGTTTTTAAACGAAAACATATTGGTGTGGACATGGCAATCGGGGGTCATTCCTACTGTATGTCCCCAGGGTCCTATGTTCCCCACATTTGTATGGCACATAATGAGCTCATGACAGAGTTGTTCCTCATGTTCCCCACACCAACATTCTGTTAAAACACATTAAATAAACGTTTCCACTTTCTACTGCTGCAGCCTGCTGGACTTCCTGTATATCCTGACCCATGTCTTGTCCAATCAGAGGGAAGAATTCCATTCACACACTATACCTACCTTTTACACCTTGTCTGAATTCTCCTCGTGTTTTTGGATTTGTTATTGTGTGTTGCACTTCTCGGCCATCGTAGAGGATGTTGTGTTATGAGAAAATAATCATTTTTGGAGAATGGACTTTCTAAATGTTCCTCAACCCACGTGCTGGGTGTTGATTATTTTTTCTGTAACAGCCTGTCTCTGGGTGTTTTATTCCTCACTTTGTTAACTTAAATGTAAACTGCTTTTATGTAACTGTTACAGCTTTAATAAACATTGAAGAAAACAACACCGCGCTAACGATTCATCGCCACGCACATCCCTGCGAACGAGCTGTTACCATAGCAACGACAACGTTAACAGAGCTATCCCGTGGATACAAAGCTGTGATCTGTAGCTCTGTTGTATAAGAGAAGGAGTTGAACCTTGTCCTGGTTTTCAGCATCATCACTTAAGGAAATTACAGATGGAGATGCGACACACAGGGACTTCGCTCCTCTTTAGTCACACTGAATATTTTATGAGGATCTCTGAATATGAGGTTCAGCTATTTATGTAAACAGCATACGAGAGCATGTTGGATTTAACCTCCGTAATCCTATATGACAAGGTTGAAAACACACACACACACACACACACACACACACAGAGACACACACACATTCACACAGATACAGGTATTTACTTACTGAATTAAAAATTATCTGCACGTTACACATGCACACACACAAACACACACACACACACACACACACACACACACGCACGCCAGCAGCATCGGCTAAGCAGAAATGGAAGTGGGTAAACATTTACAGCAGCTCATCTCTCGGAGTTCCTCCATCTCGAGCTGTGTAATTAGCGGCATGTTTGTTTTTTTCCTGCTCTTGAGCGAGACCAAACGGACCGGGCCTACTTCAGTTTCCATAGACACGGGCCTTTCATGTTTGTTATTCAAAACATCATCTTAACATACAGTAGTAAAGCATCAAGTGGAGCTTTCAAAGCATGGCTGTGATTACAGAGTCTCTGATATGCCACAGGTTCATAAAGGTTCAAAATAAATCATCGGTAATCAGATCTGAATGGCCGAGTGGAGACTGGGGCATGGTCCACTGTCTTCAGAGAAGGTCAGAGAATTTCCAGGAAAGAAAAAGTCCTTCATCAGCCGTGTACATTGTGAAGTGCTTCTGACTCTGTGCTTTCAGTAGTCCATTTCAGTACTCAGTACTTGGTTTCAGAACTGAGTTTCATTACTTAGTTTTAGTACTCAGTACCTAGTGTCAGTACCTAGTGTCAGTACTCTCTTACAGTACTCACTTTATGCACTTAGTTTCAGTACTTAGTGTCAGTACTCGCTTTTTTTACTCAGTTTCAGTACTCTGTTTCAGTAATTAGTTTCGGTACTCTGTTTCAGTACTCTGTTTCAGTACTTAAATTCAGTATTCAGTTATCAAGCAAATTTGACGTACAAGAGTGGAGGTAGGAGAACACAGGTAGACTACATCCTATGTAGAAGAGGCAATCTGAAAGAGATTAGTGACTGTAAAGTGGTAGTGGGAGAGAGTGTAGCCAGACAGCATAGGATGGTGGTGTGTAGGATGACTTTGATGGTCTGTAAGACGAAGAGGTCAAAGATAGAGATGGAGAAGAAAACCAAGTGGTGGAAGCTGAAAAAGGAGGAATGTTGTGAGGAATTTAGACAGAAGTTGAGGCAGGCTCTGTGTGGTCAGGTAGTGCTGCCAGATGACTGGGAAACTACAGCAGAAGTGATCAGGGAGACAGGGAGAAAGGTGCTGGGTGTGTCATCTGGAAGGAGGAAAGAAGATAAGGAGACTTGGTGGTGGAATGAGGAAGTTCAGGATAGTATCCAGAGGAAGAGGTTAGCCAAGAAGAAGTGGGACATGGACAGGACTGAAGAGAATAGACAGGAATACAAGGAGTTACAGCGCAGAGTGAAGAGGGAGGTGTCTAAGGCCAAGCAGAAGGCATATGACGAGTTGTACACTAGGTTAGACACTAGAGAAGGAGAGAAGGACTTGTACAGGTTAGCTAGGCAGAGGGATCGAGATGGGAAGGATGTGCAGCAAGTTAGAGTTATTAAGGATAGAGATGGAAGGGTGCTCACAAGTGAGGAGAGTGTACAGAGGAGATGGAAGGAATACTTTGAGGAGCTGATGAATGAGGAAAATGAGAGGGAAAAAAGAGTAGAAGGGGTGAACTCTGTGGAACAGGAAGTAGATAAGATTAGAAAGGATGAAGTCAGGAAAGCTTTGAAGAGGATGAAAAGTGGGAAGGCAGTTGGTCCTGATGACATTCCGGTGGAGGTCTGGAAGTGTCTGGGAGAGGCAGCAGTGGAATTTTTAGCTAGTTTGTTCAACAGGGTTTTAGAGAGTGAGAAGATGCCTGAGGAATGGAGAAGAAGTGTGTTAGTGCCGATCTTTAAGAATAAGGGTGACGTGCAGAGTTGCAGCAACTATAGGGGGATAAAGTTGATGAGCCATACAATGAAGGTATGGGAAAGAGTAGTGGAAGCTAGGTTAAGGAAGGTAGTGGAAATTTGTGAGCAGCAGTATGGCTTCATGCCCAGAAAGAGCACAACAGATGCAATTTTTGCTCTGAGAATTTTGATGGAGAAGTATAGGGATGGTCAGAGGGAGTTGCACTGTGTGTTTGTAGACTTGGAGAAAGCGTATGACAGGGTGCCAAGAGAAGAGCTGTGGTACTGTATGAGGAAGTCAGGAGTAGCAGAGAAGTATGTCAGAGTGGTGCAGGACATGTATGAGAGGAGCAGGACAGTGGTGAGGTGTGCTGTAGGTCAGACAGAGGAGTTCAAAGTGGAGGTGGGACTGCATCAGGGATCGGCTCTGAGCCCCTTCCTGTTTGCTATAGTGATGGACCAGTTGTCAGAGGAGGTCAGACAGGAGTCTCCTTGGACAATGATGTTTGCAGATGACATTGTGATCTGTAGTGAGAGCAGGGAGCAGGTGGAGGAAAACCTGGAGAGGTGGAGGTTTGCGCTGGAGAGAAGAGGAATGAAAGTCAGTTGTAGTAAGACTGAGTACATGTGTGTGAATGAAAGGGAGGGAAGTGGAACAGTAAGGTTACAGGGTGAAGAGGTGAAGAAGGTACAGGAGTTTAAGTACTTGGGGTCAACAGTCCAGAGTAATGGAGAGTGTGGGAAAGAGGTAAAGAAGCGAGTGCAGGCAGGTTGGAATGGGTGGAGAAAGGTGTGGGGAGTTCTGTGTGATAGGAAAATATCAGCGAGAATCAAGGGGAAGGTGTACAGGACAGTGGTGAGAGCGGCCATGCTGTATGGTTTAGAGACAGTGTCACTGAGGAAGAGACAGGAGTCAGAGCTAGAGGTAGCAGAGCTGAAGATGTTGAGGTTCTCTTTGGGAGTGACAAGATTGGACAGGATTAGGAATGAGTACATCAGAGGGACAGCTCATGTTGGACGTTTGGGGAACAAAGTTAGGGAGGCCAGATTAAGATGGTTTG
Organism: Hemibagrus guttatus; assembly: GCA_033459395.1. Classification (NCBI taxonomy): domain Eukaryota; kingdom Metazoa; phylum Chordata; class Actinopteri; order Siluriformes; family Bagridae; genus Hemibagrus; species Hemibagrus guttatus. The sequence goes on from JAUCMX010000026.1 coordinate 17,838,644, forward strand.
GACATGTTCAGAGGAGGGAGAGTGAGTATATTGGTAGGAGAATGTTGGACATGGAGCTGCCAGGCAGCTTTCAAACCTTGAATTTCTCTGTGTTTGTTTCTGTCTGTTTTCGGGAGAAGGTCTCTTTAAGGGTTTTATTCTTTTGATAAGACTGATATCAGTGTGGAGAGCCAGAATCAGCACGTTTCATAACGTATAAAAATAAACACGCTGTGTGTGTGTGTGTCTGTGTGTGTGTGTGTGTGTGTGTGTGTGTGTGTATGTGTGTGTGTGTGTGTGTGTGTTGGTGTTCTTATATGTGAGAACTGAGTGTATGTGATACACGGCACCTGTTTTTCATCCTAAATGGAGAGACGGTGGGATGAAAGTGTCGATCCGGTGAAAAGGGTGCACTCGTCCATCATGAATGTGTCGGATAAACCATCAGCGCTACACACACACACACACACACACACACACACAGGCGGTGTGTATAAAAGGCCCTGGGGTCATTAGGGTCTCACAGGAAGCTGTACATTCACTCCTGTGCGTCATCATGTTAATGTTCTCATCTTATACCTCATACACAACAAACCTCTCTCACTCTCTCTCTCTCTCTCTCAGTCTATGCCACTCTGTCTATCTGCCTTTGCCTCTATTTCCATATCTCTCTCGCTCTCATTTGTGGTTTTTCTCATTCTTTCCATCTCTTAATAATCTCTAACCCTTAACATCAATAATCCATCTATCCATCCATCCATCCATCCATCCATCTATCCATCCATTTTTCCATGTACTGTCCATTCATCCATCCATCCCTCCATCCATCCATCCATCCATCCATCCATCCATCCATCCAGCCATCCATCCAGCCATCCATCCATTTTTCCATGTACTGTCTGTCCATCCATCCATCCATCCATCCATCCACCCATCCATTTCTCTATGTACTTTCCATCCATCAATCCATTCATCAATCCATTCATCAATCCATCCATCCATCCATCCATCCATCCAGTCATCTGTTCATCCATTCCTTCACTCAGTTACTGTATCAACATATTGAACAATCCTCTCGCTGCTTCTCTCTGGTTGTATCTGTGTAAGTGGATTATAACTCAGATCCAGCAGTTTAACACACACACACACACACACACACACACACACACACACACACACACACACACACACACACACACACATCCTCCTCCAGTGTTGACCCCGTGTGTCTCTCTAATGGAGAATCTGGCCCATGTCCACCACTGTGAGGCCGTGTCCTGATCAGAGGGCGCACACTTCCCCTGTGCCCTCACACACAACATCACTGACACTAATTATCACCTACAAGTGCAGCTGATAAAAGCTTTCCTCTTCAGCAGGAACATCACTGTGTGTGTGTGTGTGTGTGTGTGTGTGTGTGTTACCTTACTGCAACAACAACGTAAACATGTCAGACTGTTGAGTGATATTTATTAACCCCACAGCACTGCTGAGTTCTGAGCTGTGATTGGTCAGAAGAGCGTCGATTCTGTAACAGACATCTATAGTAACGACATTTCTATAGTTACAGCTCATTCACAAGGACTCTTACGTAGGATTTTCCAGTGATAATTAATTGATTAAAATCAATTATATGGCGAAGTCTTTCTAAAATTATGAGAGGTAAGGAGTCTCCAGTTTCAGCACATTAACTTTTCCCACATCTTCAGGACTGAATAAACACAAGGCATTTTTACAATATCTCAGATTTCAGGATTATTCCGATATCATTCCAGCTGATGCGCTATGCGACATTAGCACATTTCTGAAAATAAAAGCGCCCATCAGGCTCTGGGTTTTATTTACAGATCGTCCGCATGAGCCAAGAAAGATAATGAGTCATTTCAGAGGCGACGGATGCTGGCAGTGCTAAATGTTGATACTGAAACCCGTTTGAAAGTGTGTGTGTGTGTGTGTGTGTGTCTGTGTGTGTGAATCTGTGCTATTAGGAATTTCCACTCCATCCACGTCTCACCATTAGGATTATAATATCTAATCTATCAGATTAAATCTGCAGTATTTAAATAAATGAAGCACCAGCACACTTCATCTAGAATAACGACACTAATGACTACAGGAACTTTTTACATGATATAACGTCTAATTTCAATCTCAAATATGATTTATCTACATTAAACCTCCACGCTTTCTCTGCTAGGCTGTTATTTTTACCTATGGAAGGTAATCTGAAGGTAATAATGCATTATTTATGTAGGAATCTACGACCGATTCTGGCTAAGTCACTAATTAATGCAGTGTCCAGGAATGTAAGCAGGGTTTGACGTATTATTTGTGGTGTGCAGTGTTTCTCTACGCATCAGCTTTCAGTTTCGCACAGAATTGATTGATGTGTTGTGATTTCTTACCCAGCATGCATTGCACAAATATGTCGTAGAACCATTAGGAATCCTACCTGCGATCAAGGAAGCTAGCTAAAAATGTTAAGATATCTCAGTGGTGCTCGCTAGCATTGGAAGTGTAGCAGTAAAAAAAACAGCCGTAAAAATCCAAACTTGTTTTATTTAAAATGTATTTTCTGTAATCTCATGTCATGTTCAAAGCCACTGTAAAACTCTCACATACACCTGTGATCACATTCATGCACCTGGAAAAAAAAGAATAAAAAAATAACAAACTTAAGCCATTGTCCTGTCCAGTGAGCACAGTAATGCTTCTCTATTATGTTGCTTAGCAACCGGAGTTGCTACTTAGACACTACACTGCAGAATGGAAAAATGTTTATGCTAAATATTATTAAAAATAAATAAATTGAATTTTATTGAATTTTTTATTCAACATTTTTTGCTTATATTAAAACCTACTTCAGCCTTGCAACTCTCTCTCTCTCTCTCTCTCTCTCTCTCTCTCTCTCTCTTCCACTTCCAATATTCAGATTTAATTACTTCATGTCCTTTAGCTACATTATTATTATTATTATTATTATTATTATTATTATTATTATTATTATTAGTGCATCTTCTGGCTGACTTTTTGTTATTAATTTACTAGAACTGATTGTATTTCACTTCTTTCTCCCAGAATTCGACCGCTCTGATCTCTGATCTCTGTATCAATACATATCTGTATCTTTGCTGTGAGAAATAAAGACTTTAATTATAATCGACGGCCATTCGAGACTTGCGCTTTTATTTTTCTAAATTGATCAACTCGACTGTGGAATGTAATAGATTTTAAATGTTAAGTAGGCCTAAGTGACTATTTCCCTCCTCATTTTCAGTGAATGAATAGCTACAAGTGTTAATAAACAACACGGATTCAATCAGCGCACACTGACCGGCGTGGCCATGTTTTATATCCCGCTGTTAATGACGCCACTCCTGAGCACCTGTCTCTCTCCAGCACCAATTCTGCACTTCTACCTGATTACTTAGTCGAGGAAAACAAATTGCTGATAGACCAGGTTCCTTTATTGTGCCTAATTGTGAAGAAATATGAACAACAGCATGCCAAATTAGTCGGCCTAATTAGGGAAAGGAGAATGGGGCAATCCATTTAGTCTTTATAAGGCTTCGTTCTGGGAAAATTGGAGAGGAAAATATTACCCAGCGGACTTGATCTGAGTTTAAATCACCAGCTCTGGGCAGGGAAAGATTTTTTTTTTCCCTTTCATGTCAAGTGTGCCAAGGAAGCAAAGGTTAATGAAAGTTTTCCAATTAGCTTTTTGTTCCTAGCATCCATTGAAGAGTTTTAAAGATCAAGAGCAATGCGAAGAACACAATTTCTAAATGAAGGCAAAAGCCACACAATTCATGTCATCGATTTCAATCAAAAGTTCATTTAATTACACTTAAAATCTGCTTGGTAATTGGTAGACATTTACAATTTGGTAGACATGTAGTCACAGTGCTAACTGTTACGGGGGCAAGTGTCCCCGATGGACCACTAGGGGGCCTTCAGCAGGGGGTTATGTTCATTTAGCCATGTGTTTGTTCTAGCCACGCCTTTCCCTAATGTGTTCATGCCTGTCACCTGTTCCTAATGTGTGTGTAATGATCTTCCTTATTTATAGTGGCCATCTTCGTTACTTTGCCAGTCCTCGTCTTTGTGTTACGTCTGTGTGCTGTATGTTCTTTTGTTTAATAAAACCCCTGTCCGCCGTCTAACTCCACGTTGGGTCTGATTCCTTTACACCGGCTCCATCACCTCCGCTCATCATCAGCAGCGCTTTGTGACACTAACATTATGTCTAAACAATAATATATTCCATTTCCAGGATCGGTTGTTGGCGTTTGGTGTACTTTATCCAAACACTTCAGCGAGCAATAAAATGTAACGTCACCTGAATTCTGCATTCTGTTTAGTCATAAAATGACGTCTGATGACTTGTACAGCAGAAGATCCAAATAAACATATTCAGAAAGGTTGTGTTAAAAATAGGAGAACAATCAGCTTCAGCAAACTGAAATAATCAACAAGTCTGCTTCATCACACCACATTGTTGTTGATTATTTTACCAGAACAGCACCAGGCGCAATGTGTTTTTTATCTTTTACTTATTACTTTAATAAAGGTGCAGTGTTTGATTTCTTTTGCTATATCATAGATTATTTTAAAAAGGAGCATTTCCAGGGTCAGCCTTATGGTTCTTTGTAGAATTCTACATCAAGGTTTCTTATGAAGAGCCCATTTTGAAATCTCGAACCAGCTTCCATCCAAAGAACCCACGAAGAACTATTTTGATTATGATTACGAAGAAGTATTGATTATTTTTAGATTTTTCCATGCAAAACATACACAAATTGGTGGAACCGTAGCGAAGGTGCTAACAATTCGGAAAAGTCATTAAATATTGAATATCCACAAAGGCTCGTTGGCGTACTGAGACATACCTGAGCCGGGTGAGAACCTCGGACGCTCCTGCTCGGCATTAATGATGTGAGTGTCACCTCAGTAAACGAGAGTGATTGATGAACAAGATTAGATCAGAGTCCGATAATGAGATTTGTTAGGAGGATGGACGACGTACCAGAGCCTAATTTGTGTGTAGGTCAATTAAATATGACAGACATCAAGTGCTTGTATGTGTGGAATTACAAATACTATACAACCCTCCACTTGTTTATGGCGTTTATTGCGTTTATGGCGATTATGGCGATGCTGATACTAGCATTTCATTCACTAGTGTAGCGTTAGCATGAGAAATAAAGTGATAGAAAGAAACATAAGACTTTCATTAGATACTTTATAATATCAGAAGTATTTTATATAATCAAATATATTCAGAAGTCATTAATTATTAAAGGATCGAAAATGTGGTGCTTTTATTTATGAATATGTTTATTTAACATTTATAGAAGTCTCTCCAGTGTATAAAAATATAAATGTTAGCCAAGTATTGCAGTGTAAGAAAATTAAGAATATATATCCTGAAAATATTAACATTTTATTCATAAAGGCCTTTCAGGAAATCCAATAATAGTGTGATAAAATAATGTGATAATAGTAATAGTGATAAAAATGGAAATAAAGGAACTGGAATAAAAACAAATATTGTGTACAAATGAAGAGAATAAAGCAAAACAAACAAAACAAAACCTTGCGAGACGCAGAGACGAGATGAGTCAGGACGTGCTGGAGAAGGAAAATCATCAGCATCAGGGTGATCTGGATCTCCGGTAACTCTGATGAAATTCCATAAACAGCATTTTATCAGAAAAAGAGAAGAAAAAGAAGGTTGGATCATGGCATGAGGCATTCCGATTAGCAATTAACATAATGCAATATCGCTAAAGACGAACATAAACAATCTCCTGCATCTCTAAAGACACTCAGACGTCCTTCATAAAGGTTATTAAAATATTTAAGCTCACCTTGAGATGCAGTCTAAGTTTCTCCACAGCATGTGTAAAGGTCAATTAGTTTTCAGACACAACATATTAGCATCAATCTCTTTTAGCTGTATTTAGATTCCAGACAATTACAGCAGCACGACTCTCCTCTGACGGATGCGTCACCGCGGTTATAAACTCGCACACAAAAGAAAGTTGAAACTGTAGGCTTTATATTTGGAGAAGGAGGATTTAGGAAGCATAAGCTGGAGGATTTATGCTCGATAAGAATGATGAGATTCCGAATGCTAAGACTCGCAGACTAAGACAGTTTAACGAGATCGAGACTCGCCAGAACCTTTCTAGAGCTTTGTCTAGCTTAATTATAATCTACTGAACTTTCAGGTGTGCAGTCTAAGAGGAAGTGTGAGCGTGAAGGTTTCTGGGTGGAATCTCTCACAAGTCTCTCCGAAATCTGGTTTAAAAGCGATGAGGATGGATGGATGGATAATTTAGTACCTAGCTTCTAGTTAGTTTTAGCTTTCTAGCAGGTATAAACAGTCATAATCTTGAATGAAGTATGAAGCACAAAGCGTAAACTTCCCTTAAAGCTTCATCTTTACCTCTGACTCACACTGGAGACTCCTTCCAGAAATATGTGCTCTACTGTTTTAATCCCTGGTACCGGTTCCTGGGAATGAGCTGCTACTGTGATCACATTAATAGAAAATGCATCAGCATCTCCCAGCCAATCAGAATCCAGACTTCAGCAGCTCTGTGGTGAAGGAAAGCTAAAAGCCGAGGTGATGCAGGAGGTAACGAGGTTTTTAGAGGTGATGTGAAGGCGCTGTATGAGGAGATCTGAGGTGAAATCAGTAGACAGTCTTTCAAAAGTTTGCTAACACATTCTGTTTGGTCTGTCTCGTGTTCCCTCGGTGTGCTCGTGTTGATCAGGACGCTTTGACTTTGATGTCCCATCAATGGTTCCCGGAGGCCCTCTGGTCTTCCACCTTTCTGAAACAGGAGAGAGTTGAAGTGATGGAAGCAGACAGGAGAAAAGAGAGAAAAAAAATAAGGTCCAGTGTTGCTTTTAGTGCACTTCTACGGACCGATCTGTCAAAACCAAAGCGGCTTTTACTCTGAATCAGTGTGGGATAGAGTAACGTCTGTACATAATTAAATCAACCAACCGAGCGACCAAACAAGCAAACAAACAAACAAACAACAAACAAACAAACAAATCATGCTGTCTTAAACTGAAAACATCCTCACAAAACTCTTTAACAAATATTAATCTTCATAAAGCATGTGGTTAAAGTGGTTATGGTGTTGGACTTCTGATCAGAAGGTTGTGAGTTCCAATCCCAGGTCCACCAAGCTGCCACTGCTGGGCCCCTGAGCAAGGCCCTTAACCCTCAGTTGTATAAACTGGGATTAAAATGTACATCACTCTGGATAAGGGCATCTTCTTCTTCTTCTTCTTCTTCTTCTTCTTCTTTCGGCTTTTCTCTTCAGGGGTCTCCACAGCGAATCATCTCTCTCCACCTATCCCTATCTTCTGCATCCTCAACCCTTGCACCCACTAGCTTCATATCCTCATTAATTCCATCCATATACCTCCTCTTTGGCCTTCCTCTTTGCCTCCTGCCTGGCAGCTCCATGTCCAACATTCTCCTACCAATATACTCACTCTCCCTCCTCTGAACATGTCCAAACCATCTTAATCTGGCCTCCCTAACTTTGTCCCCCAAACGTCCAACATGAGCTGTCCCTCTGATGTACTTGTTCCTAATCCTGTCCAATCTTGTCACTCCCAAAGAGAACCTCAACATCTTCAGCTCTGCTACCTCTAGCTCTGACTCCTGTCTCTTCCTCAGTGACACTGTCTCTAAACCATACAGCATGGCCGCTCTCACCACTGTCCTGTACACCTTCCCCTTGATTCTCGCTGATATTTTCCTCTCACACAGAACTCCCCACACCTTTCTCCACCCATTCCAACCTGCCTGCACTCGCTTCTTTACCTCTTTCCCACACTCTCCATTACTCTGGACTGTTGACCCCAAGTACTTAAACTCCTGTACCTTCTTCACCTCTTCAACCTGTAATCTTAGATAAGGGCGTCTTCTAAATGCTGTAAATGTAAATTTAATGAATGTTATTTGACCAAAAGCAAATGGACCATTGATTTCTAGATGTTGCACAATCACACATTTAATGTGAGGTAATGTGAGTATAGTTCACAAGAATTACCCAGCACGGAGAAGACAATGAGGAGATAAAGATATTAATAACTTATAGTTTACATTATAGTGTAGTGTCAGAGCTAACCTTCTTTTATTCCTCTCAAATCTTTAGAAAAACACATTTCTGTGGCACTAACACCTCTGGCTCAGTTTATCAACACACACACACACACACACACACACACACACACACACGCTCCATGTTCGATTCACTTCCTGCATTTGAATGTGTTCATCTGTTCTCACCGGCCTACAGAACCGCACCATGCTGGAGAACACGCTGGGGTTCTGTTGAAGCAGTTAACTCAGGGTGAGGGCAACAGGGACGACGCGCACGTCTAATCTTCTAAATTGACATAATCTGTCCATCGTCTGATTCCCCCAGCGTGTAAGTGAGGCCTCGGCAGAGCTCCAGCCTGTCTGCTCGGACAGAACGAGCGCTCTGTCTTTCTGAGAAATGGACATGTTTTAGCCATCCGTTTGAGCCTCGTGTTTCAAATCTGCCTTTCTCACAACCATCGATTTCCTGACGCGAGTGTAAGCCAAGCCTCCCAGATCGGATCGTTAATCCAGGAACAGCGGGACGTTTAAAAAGCCCAATACTTCTCTTTTTCTTTCTGTAACGTGTTCAAATCAGAACCGTAAACAGTTTAACGCATCTACATCTCCAGAGGTGTTTATTTCATTGATGATGACAGAAATCAGACTCAGGTGATTGCTCGGGTTTTTACCGAATTCATGAATCTTGTAGTAATTACACGAACATATCAGAGACGAGATAAACGTTCATACTTGGCCCTCGGTGATCCAGAGAAGTAGCAAAACATTTACGCGAGCTCGTCTTTCACATTTCCTCCATCTCAAGTAGTGTAATTAGTGGCGCCGTTTGTTTTGCTTCCTGCTATTGAGCAAGACGGAGCGGACAGGAGCGTGGCGGTTTCCATAGATACAGCCTTGTTGAGGGAAACATCTTTTCATCAGTCAGAGTCGCATTATATCCAGATCATGATCGTAACACAATATCAGGCATCCGAGAGCACGAGGAAAAGCATCACGCCGCTGTAGAGTTCTGTAATCACTCACACGCTGACCTTTTCTGCGAGGAGAAAGGAGTTTATTTAACGTTTATGGAAGGAGTCTCCAGTGTCAGAGCTGTGTAACGGTCAGAGGTTCATCAACATCTTCAGGATGGAGGAGAGGAAAAATAATGACAGGCGAGGTTTCCATGGTAACATGACAGGCTGTGCTCTCTTTTTTTTTTCATCGTTTGAGTTTAAAGAGAATAAATCGAGGCTGGTGTGAGATCCAGTGTTTATAGCTGCTATAACATAAGCGAGAACAGGAAGTAACCTGTTTCTGTGAAGTTCCAGAACATTCACTGTAACTGGAAATGGATAAAAAGTACCATGTGTTGTATAAAAGGAAGAAAAGAGTCATAGGAAAAGTCGCTGCTTTAGGAACAGAGCAAAAACTGTGATTAGGCTTTATTACACTAACCTGACATTCATTACAGTACTGTATCACAAAAACCCCCCCACACACACACACACACACACACACACACACACACACACACATATATTATGCAACTTCTGACATAGTGCACTACATTTCATTCATTGTACATCATTAAGGACTAACACTACATATTGTTTAAACCTGTGAAGCTAAAGCAGTGTTATAACATACTTATAAGCAGCTATAACACCTGCTTTATTCATTCAGATGATAAAGAGCTTCTCACACAAACACCTAGACTGTGTACCTGTGTCACACCACAGATAAACACCACAAACCAGAGGAGGCAGGACTGACACTGACAAAACCTGGCCCTGTGTGTGTGTGTGTGTGTGTGTGTGGGACAGGAATCTATTACAAACCCTATTAAAGGCTCTGGAGCTGTCAATCACACACCATCTAAGAGCAGAGATAGCAGCCCCAGCGAATGATGAGCCACCAGGCCGAGTGTGTGTTTGTGTGTGTGTGTGTGTGTGTGTGAGAATAAAGAGCTTAACTTTCTGTAATATTTACTCTGTATGTTGAAGCAGATTTCAGTCAGAAAATATTAAATTCTGTTTTTCATTATCACACAGTCACAATGCTGCCAAACAAACAAACAAACAAGCAAACAAACAAACAAATAAACAAACAAACAAGCAAACAAACAAATAAACAAACAAGCAAACAAAGGACAGTATGAGGAGGACTTATCAGGAAATGCAGAGAAAAACAAAACACAGAAACACAACTGTCATAAATAAGACAAAATGCTGACAGGAAACTGTAACAACACACACACACACACACACACACACACACACAGTTCAAACTTTAAGAGTATATAATGAGTGTGTGTGTGTGTGTGTGTGTGTGTGTGAGGGGGGATTGGGGGGGCAGTTATAAAATTATTTTATTTTAGATTTTGAAATGTTTTAATTGGTCATTGTCTGCCACTTATCCAAACTACTCTCGGGTCATGGGGAGCCTGTGCCTATCTCAGGCGTCATTGGGCATCAAGGCAGGATACACCCTGGACGGAGTGCCAACCCATCGCAGGGCACACACACACTATGGACAATTTAGAGATGCCAATCAACCTACAATGCATGTCTTTGGATTGGGGGAGGAAACCGGAGTACCCGGAGGAAACCCCCGAGGCACGGGGAGAACATGCAAACTCCACACACACACACGGCGGAGGTGGGAATCGAACCCCCAACCCTGGAGGTGTGAGGCAAACATGCTAACCACTAAGCCACCGTGCCCCCCTTAATTGGTCATATTTCTAAATAATAAATAAATAAATAAAAATGTAAAAATAAATAAAAGATATATTTAAAATATAAAATTATTTATAAAGGTTATTTATTTAGTTATATTTTTCATTTTATTTTGTTACTTATATAATAAAGAATCCTTTACTTGGAATGCCTCTGTAATGGTCTGTATTTCTTTCTTTCTTTCTTTCTTTCTTTCTTTCTTTCTTTCTTTCTTTCTTTCTTTCTTTCTTTCTTTCTTTCTTTCTTTCTTTCTTTCTTTCTTTCTTTCTTCTTTCTTTCTTTCTTAATTAAATTATTAATTCTTTCTCAGTCTTCACAACTCCTGTCATTTTTCGTCTCAGACTAAAACACCTGCAAGCTTCTTTAAATCCTTTTTTATGACTCCTATTCTTCTTTACTGCTTCAATCCATCTCCTGAAGAACTGGAATGAAATTGTTGGATTAACGAAGAATAAATCAGGAGTTCCTGAGAGCGTGTGTTAAATTTTACAGTGAAGTCTCATCATTCAGAGCTAACTGCGCTATCATTCTTTATTATTTTAACCTTTATTTAATCGCAGACAAATTACTGACCCTCTCTCTCTCTCTCTCTCAGCTGGAGTGAATGAGTCGAGTTCTGGACAATTCCGCGTCATGTGACTTACTCGGGCGCGGTCACACACTCCATAGAGATCTTTTTAATATTTACAGTATGTTTAAATAACCTGCTTTAAATGATTAAGCGGAAATCCAATCCCACGGCCCTTCAGTAAGAGCCTTCATTCCTGACTGAGTGAATCGCATGATTCGGTAAATCTTAATTGCTTTTTTTTTTTTTTTTTTGCTTAAGTGTAGTTTAAGGGCAGAATATTACAACATTAGAACAACTACTTGAATATTTTACTGAGAAAGTGAGCAGAATAAAAAAAACAGGTTTCTTTTAATCGCGCTCCATTCTTCAGCGGTGTGTGAAAGCGATGTCAGGACATTTCTGGAAATTTCTGAGCCTCGGAGACGTGAGGCGCGAGTGAGTGATAGACAACAAGACATTTCAAAGTGAAAAGAAAGACGGAGAATCTTCAAAAGCAGAAACACGAGATCATAACAACGTAAAATAACACCTGAAGACCTAGTGTCTAAGATCTAAAATATCACGTGATTACAAAAAAGTGCATTTTTATCCGTTTATAGTTACGTTTATAGTTTCAGAACGTCTGCAATATGAGTTACTTCCTGTTGTCACTCCCATTATAGCAGCCAGCTTGTTTACCTCATTTTAAGGTCTTTATTTGTCACATGTACATTACTGCACAGTGAAATTCTTTCTTCACATATCTCATCCTTGTGGGTTGGGGTCAGAGCGCAGGATCAGCCATGATACAACACCGCTGGAGCAGGGTGGGTTGGGGGCCTTGCTCAAGGGCCCAACGGAGGCACCATGGTGGTGCTGTGGCTTGAACCCCAATCTTATGGTCAATGAGCCACAGCCTTAACCACTTGAGCTACCACCGCCCCATTTTATTCTCTCCCTTCAGGCCAAAACGGTGAGAATCTCCTCCATCCTGAAGACGTCAGAAATCTCCACTGTGAATGAGTTGTTGCTATAGAAACGAGTGCATCAGTATAAACCTGCGCTTCCATCAGAGATGCTTTTACAGAGAATTCATCAACACCTTTCCACCAATCAGAATCCAGGACTCGACTCTCCATCTTGACCATGTAATGACCGTCGCAGCAAGAGGAATCATGTGAGAACTAGCGCTGATTATAAAACACAGCGAATAAAATATTAATGAATGAGTAAACACTCGTGGTTCATGATGGTGATAAATTGTTATTTTTAATTTTTTATTCTCTGAGTGATTGTTGCTGTCGAACTGGAGCAGTTCATCATGTACAACTTCATCTGCGTTATCGCCTCCTCCATCAGTATTCATTACAGCAGGAATAAGGAGGAATAAACAGGAATAAGAGCAGCAGAGCCGTAAGAGCTCCAGATGAAGACTGATGCTGAGGTTAAGTGTGGAACTTCACATCCACAACTTATGCTAGAAATTTTGAAAATCTACAAATTTATTTAACAGATCTTTAATTCTTTCTCTTTTTGAATATCGCTCAACACTGAACAGCTGACTTTAGCAATGATTCAATTACAGATTAAACAATTAAAGAGCACAGTTTTATTAATTACACAATTTTTATTTATTACATAAAAAACAAAGAAAAAAACCAACAGAAATACCTTTTAGAAGAACTTAGATAAAGTTTTCACACCACAGAGGTCCCTCCTTATGACTTCAGATCAGTAAACAAATTAACTAACTAACAAACAAATAAAAAAATAAATAAATAAATAATAAGCAGTGTGTGTGTGTGTGTGTGTGTGTGTGAGCTGTTCCAGTCAAGGTTTCTGTTAAGATTTTCTGTTAAGTTTATTCCCTTCTAGTGTTTTATTCCTTTTGAACCACAGGAACTAGTTAATGCTTACATTTTTTCCTTTTTATTAAATAACAGAATTTTTTCGTTTATAGTTACATCATTTTGTGGAACATCGGCCAAGTAAGTTACTTCCTGCTGTCTCTTCCGTTATAGCAGCTATAAACAGTCATTCCCTCACCAGCCGAACTCTATTCTCTCACTTCCAGTTAATAAGAAGGAAAAAAACACAGCTTGTTACATTATTGAGAAACCAGAAAGAAGGGACTGATCAGAATCCAGCAGCGTGGCGTACCTGGTGTAATCAGGTGATGTAGACTCCAATGCAGCTGGAAGTTTCTTTACAGCTCAGGTTTGTTAACTTTCTCTTTCACATGAAGATAAACAGCTACACGACTTTTTTATCTTCCATCATTTTGTTTTGATTATACTCTACAATTTCACCCTGTAGGAGACTTGCAGCAGGACTGGAAACCAGCGTCGGTGTTTATTTCTGACTGAGATTAATATTCCTCTCTTTATTCTGCACTGCTGGGGCATCTGGCACATCAGATCGCGTTGGGCGCTAATCAATCGTGTCCAATAAATCCTCTGCAGTGCTTAGGGCAGCTCAATTGACTCCGAAGTTTAATCACATCAGAAGACTCTGACCTTCTTTAAGGCATCGTTGTTGTCACGGCGACACCCAGGAGTCGTCGTTATGGTTATTTCGAACATAGTGACCTTACAAAGAAATACTGTCAAAAACTTTGTCAAATCTCTCAAGTGTCCAACACTAAAAATCTCCCAATCAATGGAGCTGACGTGGGCGATTTCTCCGAGCGGACCAGAGCTGGGCGGCGCTGACACACGCCGATAATTTGCCCATCTATCATGGTGATGAGACAAAATATTGACCGTCCGTGCGTCTGCTGAATGATGAGTTCAAACAGAGGCACACTTCACTACAGAACATCAGCAACTACGCAATCAGGCTCTGAGAGGAGAATTATTTATCAAAACATTTGCATTTACACACTTCAACACTTAATAGAAACTTTTTTTCTTTATATTTCAACTTTTCTAATCACAACAGCTATTTTTTTATTTATCTGAGACTTTTCTCCTGATTTTTCTTCACCTGATTATCCCATGATTGTGCTGCTGTTTAACCCTCAAACCCTCTTCAAATAGTTTTTTATTTAAAAACTAGCTTTCAACATTTATTCTAAAATAGAAAACACACAATAAATGCCTCAACAACCTCAACAATCTCATTACCATCAAGAAAGTAACAGGGTTCAGATTTTTGGCAGTGAAAAAGTGTTATTTTAATGAGATAAGGATGTTGTAATGATTTACTCTCATTATTACTTTTAATATTTTGTTTCAGTCTATAATTTCCTTTTTTTGACTCACATACAGTGGTGTGAAAAAGTGTTGGCCCCCTTCCTGGTTTCTTATTTTTTTGCATGTTTGTCACACTTTAATGTTTCAGATAATCAAACACATTTAAATATTAGTCAAAGATAACACAAGTAAACACATCATGCAGTTTTTAAATGAAGGTTTTTATTATTAAGGGAAAACAAAATCCAAAACTACATGGCCCTGTGTGAAAAAGTATTTGCCCCCTAAGCCTAATAACTGGTTGGTCCACCCTTAGCAGCAACAACTGCAATCAAGCGTTTTCCATAACTTGCAATGAGTCTGTTCCAGCGCTGTGGAGGAATTTTGGCCCACTCATCTTTGCAGAATTGTTGTAATTCAGCCACATTGGAGGGTTTTCGAGCATGAACCACCTTTTTAAGGTCATGCCACAGCATCTCAATGGGATTGAGGTCAGGACTTTGACTCGGCCACTCCATAGTCTTCATTTTGTTTTTCTTCAGCCATTCAGAGGTGGACTTGCTGCTGTGTTTTGGATCATTGTCCTGCTGCAGAACCCAAGTTTGCTTATTTGTAGATAATGGCTCTCACTGTGGTTCGCGGCAGTCCCAAAGCTTTAGAAATGGCTTTATAACCTTTTCCAGACTGATAGATCGGTAGGTTTGTGACCTCAAGCTGAAGCGAACTTGGGTTCTGCAGCAGGACAATGATCCAAAACACACCAGCAAGTCCACCTCTGAATGGCTGAAGAAAAACAAAAGACTTTGGAGTGGCCGAGTCAAAGTCCTGACCTCAATCCCATTGAGATGCTGTGGCATGACCTTAAAAAGGTGGTTCATGCTCGAAAACCCTCCAATGTGGCTGAATTACAACAATTCTGCAAAGATGAGTGGGCCAAAATTCCTCCACAGCGCTGTAACAGACTCAGTGTAAGTTATGGAAAACACTTGATTGCAGTTGTTGCTGCTAATTGTCCGTAGTGTGTGATTGCATGAATGAATGAGAGTGTGTGTGTGTGCCCTGCAATGGGTTGGCACTCCGTCCAGGGTGTATCCTGCCTTGATGCCCAATGACGCCTGAGATAGGCACAGGCTCCCCGTGACCCGAGAGTAGATCGGATAAGCGGTACACAATGAATGAATGAATATCTGGAACATTAAAGTGTGACACACATGCAAAAAAATAAGAAATCAGGAAGGGGGCCAACACTTTTTCACACCGCTGTATATATATATATATATATATATATATATATATATATATATATATATATATATATATATATATAAAAAGTTCCTTTTTGGTCACATAAATAAATAAAAAAATAAATAATAAATGATAAGTGAGAAAAAATATATTCATGCATAAGATATTAGCTATATTCACACATTCTCACCAAAATAAAAATGACTTAAATATTTTCATTTGAAGGTAAAGTGCACTGACAGCAGGCTAGGATGGAAAAATGCTTTTTCTTTTTCTCTTTTTTCTCGGGATGTACAGATTTGTAAATGTAATCATGAACTCAGTCTTTCCTTGAGGTTGCAGAATAAAAATGGAGAGTTGTTTTAGAGAGCTAATCATGCAGCAGGTAAACACTTTGACTTTTTCTTCAATGTCATTCCAGATAAACAGATTAGAAATCAAAGTGAAAACCACGTCTCACTCGTTCTCAGACACTTTCGAACTGACACTTTCTCTGAAACCGGGTAGCGCTTTAAAGATTTTTAAAAGCTAGAAGCTAGAGAAAAGATTATTATTACTATTATTATTATTATTATTATTATTATTATTATTATTATTATTATTATTATTATTTTAAACCAACTATTTTTATTTTCCTCTTCAGTCTCCTTCCTATTGTCCACAGTCGTCCATATTGTTTCCACAGGCAATACTGTGATTAGCATAAATTAGCATACATTTTTCTGATCAGCAAAAAAAAAAAAATTCAAATATCCATGCAGTCAGCAGCAGCGGTGGTGTTTTTTTAGACAATGCAGCCATTTTGTACCTTAATAATATAGCAGAATATAAAAGACAATTACAAACTAATAGCGTAACCTGCTTTAGCCATTGTCCCCGCCCCTTTTCAGTCACTGGTCAGTTTTCAGTGTCTCCTTTAACTAGTGTGTCTCCGAATCCATCTGATTTTCATGCATCCATTTTTTTTTTATCTGAATACTAAACGCTATGTTTCCAGTTCAGGTTTTTTGCTAGACTTTATTTTTTATTTAAAAACTGTCAGAGAGAGAGGGTCTAAAAAATGTTGTGTATTTTTTTTTCTTCCAAAAATTCCCCCAAATTTTAAATTTAAATATAGATTTATTCTGCTTTTTCCCCCTAAAAACTGTCTATGTAGGGAATAATATTTATATTAATAAAGTGTGTGATGATCTACGGAGGCAGTTTGCACAAGCTGATCTAACTAAAGTCATGCAGCTCTATTGTATATATATATATGTATATATACACGTGTGTGTGTGTGTGTGTGTGTGTGTGTGTGTTATATCCTACAGTAACTATAAGAAGTCTTATTATAGACACAGATCCTCAGTTCCAGCTCGGTGTGTGTTGAAAGGATTCTGTAAAACGTCTCTGTGAGTGGGATGTGGAACGGCTCTTGACTTTGGAACATGACAGCGAAAAAGAAAAGAGAGGAAAATACCTGAGCAGGAACAACGGCCCTGACACTAACCGGTGCCTGCTGCTTTGGCTCTTGTCAGTGTGCGGTATATTTTTTTCCTCGTTTCATGTTTGTGCGTCTGCTGAGGAGCTGAGCAGTTTTCAGAGCCCAGCGTGATTGCATTGATATTCATGAAGAAGGAAAGAAAAAGTGAGGAGAAAGAGGAGATGGTGCTCGATGCATAAGAATACTCAGTGCTCCAGATAAACACACACACACACACACACACCACACACACACACAGTAATCGCTGAGATGACTCTCTGAGCTCACAGTCTCCATCTGCCCATCATTTCAGATAATAAGAGTTCAGAGAGATGCACTGAAAAAAAAAAAAAAAAGAAAAAGAAAATCATGCAGGTCCTGAATGAGGAGTGTATTCACACTGACTCACACTTTTTCAATAGACCCTCAGGGTTAAAAATGTCTCAAGATTAGAGTGAAATGATAATGCAGCCTTGACTGTGAGCGATAAGAGCAAGACAGAGGGAATTAGAGAGAAAAGAATAAGAAAGAAAAGGCTGTGCTTCTTTTTATCACTCATCAGTCATATTGATTTCCTGCAAAGCAGAGAAAAGTTTTGGATTTAAAGCTGACATTTAATAATCCTGTCCTAATCCACACCATACGTGGAGCTGCTCATCGCCTCTCTGAAACGCTGAGAATGATTTCCTTTGTAACTGTGTGACAGAGTACGGCGTGAAGGAGCAATTATATTTCATCAGCTCTGTTAGTAACAGCTCTTTCACAGTCAATTACTCATAAACAAATTTTAATAAGTGCTATGGAAGGAGTCTCCAGTGTCTTCATCTTCATCTTCACATTCTTCACGTTTGGTTAAAAAGGTGAATGGTGTAAAAATAGAAATTATGATATCATTTGTGCCTCATAAGACAGCTTCAGAATGTGTTCAGGTGAAATTTAACATTTAAACAGGTAATAAAACTCAAACAATCTCCAAGAGACATAAAGGTGGAGAAAGTTAATGCTGTCAGTAATTTCCACCAGAATTTCCACCACAATGCACTGTAAAATGTTTTGAGCCACAGTCATGCATTTGACAAACTTCAAGCCAGAAGATTTCAGGAGAGATGTTTGGTTTGAACCGACAGACAGACACCAAACAGATTGGAACTCAAAGGTGATGTGTTTCTTTGGTCTTTGCATGGAAGTTAGACTTGCAGAAAACATCACCACCACTGAAGAAAACCTGACGTGAGGAAATTCTAAGATAGTGTCACTTCCTCCATCAACCTGCATCCCTGTCAGAAATGTAAAGATGTTGTAACCATGATTTATAGTGCAAAGAAGACAGAATGGAGGATGGACTCGAGAATGGAGCAGATAATGGACTGAGGAATGGACAAAGGGGATAGAATAAAGAGGATCAATAGACCACGGACCTTTAATCCTAACCCTTAACCATAGCCCTCACCCTTAACCGTAACACTTAACCCTAATCCTAATGCTTAACCCAAACCCTTAACTCTAACCCTTACTCTTAACCCTAACCATTAACCATAACCCTAAACCCTAACTTGTAACCTTAACCCTAACTCTTAACCCTAACACTTATCTATTAATCCTAACCCTACCTCTTAACACTAACCCTTAGCCCTAACCCTTAATCCTAACCCTAAATCTTACTCTTAACCCTAACCCTTACTCTTAACCCAAACCATAATCCTTAAACCTAATCCTAACCCTAACCCTGACCCTAACCCTAATGTAAAACCTTAAGCCTAACCCCTAGCTCTGAACCTTAACCCTAACCCAGGGCTAGTTCACAATTTGTCCCACCTCATATTTGTATTCAGTCGATAGCTTTAATGTCATTATTTAATACAAACAAAAGTCCCTACACATGCACTAGTTTCTAATAGCAGCTCTCATCAATACCAAGCTCTATCCATTTAGCTTTGACTGCATTTCATTTGAGACACTAATCCTGTCAGGGTCCATTAAATCCCGTCCATCACTGAAACATTAAGAGTTTTATAGTAACATCTGGCCAGTGGCTGTAAATCCAGAGACCATGGACTGCACGGCACAAAACAAATCAGTAATCGAGAAATAATTGCGTTACTGCTGAGCCAGTGAGGTGTTTATGCTGTGAGTATGCAGCGAATGGCTCTCGAGCTGTAAATTAATCTGTGGCAATTCCAGCCTCTTCTCTCTCTCTCTCTCTCTCTCTCTCTCTGCCTCTCTGCCTCTCTGCCTGTCGTCTCGATTGATAAATAAAACCCCTTCTGAAGACAGCACAACACATTGCACCAATTAGTCCACTCTTGTGTTTTTTGTTGTTTCTTTCAGCACTGACAGTCTTGAATGGATCCTGTCTCTACTTCACGAGCAAAGAATGAAGAGGTTTTATTTCCCGCATTCTTGATTTCTTCCGTGTATGTCCTAAATCATTCAATACACAGCTTTTATTATCATTTTGAATCGATCTGCAGGGCGTTGTTTCGCTCGAGGCCATGTTCTCTCGCACTGAATCAGGACCTTGATGTGTTTTCCATCCGTCCTCCCTCAACACACGTTTATCTCCTCGGAGAAATCTGCTCGACATCATCCTGGGCAGCAGGTGTTCGTGTTGAGATCAGCCCGCCCGGTGATAAAAACCAGCTCCAGTCAGATGATGAAATGCTTCTAGTGCTGAAGCCCGGGGAATTGAGTTTCATTAGCTGTCAGTCAAAAACTACACAATTCAGTTGGCTGAAAAAAACGGCTGCGATGATACGACATGGTTTCACTTCAGAACTCTTAAGAATCTGCATGACTAGATTCGTACAGAATATTAAACAAGGTAGAGTTAGAGATGGGATTAATGTTCATTAACGTTCATTTCAACTCAAAGAGCTTCATAATAACACGGCAACCTTCACTCGTTTGAATTTGTTCAGAAAGAGAGAAACGGTTGATTTGAGATCATTTTGTCCTCGCTCACACGGCCTTGAGAAAACGAATCATGAAATGTCATGTAGATGTTTTTATCAGGATTTTA
>JAUCMX010000026.1:17863949-17878949 GCA_033459395.1 Hemibagrus guttatus
GTGTGTGTGTGTGTGTGTGTGTGTGTATGTTTCACAAACACCCTGCTGAGGGATCAGGGATTTCTGTGCTAATAATACACTCATCAATAAAATAATAAGCCAAACCGCGCGCAGAGCCGAGCTGGATCCTGAGCTGGATGTTTCAAATTTTCCACGTTGCATGTTTGACTTCAGGGAAAATCAGATTTTTAATATGAAGCCGATTGAGATTTATGCGTGAATCTGAATAATAATAATAATAATAATAATAATAATATTAACGATAATGATAGTGATAATAATGATAGTAATTATATTATATTAAAAATTATAATGATAATAATAATAATAATAATAATACTTTTATTATTATTATTATTATTATTATTATTATTAATTCATTTTACTATTCTTTTAAATATTATTGTTTCTCAAATGGTAATGATTGAGGGTTTTTTTTAATGTATACGTTAAATAATAAACTAAGTTTAGTATTTGTGCTAACCCTTACCCTAATCCATCAGGAGGCTTTTGGCCCTGAGGAGGCTTCACCCATCCAACCAGGAACTTTACTACGCAACCAGAGGCATTCTCTGGCAGGAGTCTTTAGATTTTGTCCAACATGGGGCTTTGGTCAACCAGATGATTTGCTTAACCATGGTTTCTGCCCAACCTTGATCTTACTCTGAGGACGAGGCTTTGGAATTTGCCCAAACAGGGTTTTTTTTTTGCCCAGTGAGGGGATTCACTGGGCTTGTTCTCAACCAAAGGTCAAACAGGGTATTCTTCCCAACCAAGGGATTTGGAAACCATGATTTGGAAAACCTTTTTGCCCAGGTTTTGCCCAACAAGGAGTAAATGTATTTGCCCACCTTGGGGCTTTTCACCCAACATGAGACTTCACCTAACCAGGGACTTTTGCTCAACCATTGCTGGTGCCCAACATGGGGCTTTGGCCACTCATTGGCTTCTACCCAACATGGGGCTTGTACCCAATATATAGCTTTGGGTTTCTACCTAAACACCCAGTCAGGGCTTGTTCCCTCCCATGGGCTTTGCCAAAAAGAATGATTTTGCCCAAATGGGTCTTTGGACAAGCAGGGACTTCTGCTGAAACCCAGCGTGGGGCTTTATGAGTTATCAGACCTTAAAATGTCATTCCATTTGCTCCATTTTCCTTATATAATATACAAGAAAATGGTGTGAATATTTACCCAGTCTGTATGAGGAAGTGTAGAGCGTGTAATGTCAGAGCTAATATCTTTGCTCTTCCAGTCATATGTAGTATCTTAGAACTGCAGTCCTGAACGAGTCTCTTCACTTCCTTCACTTCACATTACAGTTCCTTTATCAGTGCAGCTTTCTGCAGACACTGTTCAAGTGAAGGTCAAGGGCGAAGCAGAAAAGTGTACACTTCCTGCCAATCACCTGAGCGATCGGTAAAGGCACACACACACACACACACACACACACACACACGCACACACACATCAGCAGTATCCTGAGTCAGCAGGTAAACAAAGTGCCAGGACAAAGATACGCTGAGGATGCAGTGACCTCTGGATGAGTCCTTTCACTCTTCTACACACTGAGGAGTGGATTCTTTTTTTAATTTAATTTGTGTTCAATATTTTAATATTTTTTAAAAAACAATTATTTATTATAATGTAATATTTATTTTAAAATAATATAATATATAATTTGTATTAAGCTGATTTAATTTCTGAGTTAATTCCTTTATTTACTACATCACTGCTATTTTATCTCAAATAATTGCACATTTTATTTGCATTAATTGTTTGTATTTTTTTTACTCCCCATGCCCCACTATTAGCCCCGCCCACTCACAGAGGAAAGCCTCTCAAGGTGTAACACTCGCTTGCTGTGTCTTGTTTGAATTTTTCTAAACCTTTTCTTGGTTGCAATGCTGTTGTTTATTTCTGTGTAATTTTATTTTTCTGTTTGTGATTCTTCTGCTCTGTTTCTGTTTACTGTGTTTTCAAGTTGCTGAATAAATAAGACACTCACTTGTGTTTTATTTATTGCGATTAAAGCTGTTTAATTTTTTATTTCATTTAATTTAATTGTAATTTTAAAACCTGCACAAATCCATGCTACTTTGTCCTTCTGACAATCAGTTATTTTCAGTTAAAAATAAATAAATAAATAAATAAATAAATAAATAAATAAATAAATAAATAAAAAAAAAAAAAAAAACCATAGAATGTGAATATAAATTTGTAAAAACATAAATATGATACAAGTTTAAAAAAATGTATTTGATTTTCCGAGCACTAGCCCATCCTCCTAGAGGCCATTAAGTTTCCCTCTGATGTTAATTCTGGTTCTGAGGTTCCTCAGGGGTCAGCGTGAGGATCAATTTAGTTTGATCTAGCAAATGTCTAAATAAAATAAAATAAAAAAAGACAGGAAATATGAGGACAGAAATTTTTAACATGAAGGTGTAGTGAGATGAAGAATACTTTTTTTATTATTATTTTAAATATTTTAAAAAGTTATCATTGTGCTTTTTATCAATTTATAGCTACATTTAATGTTGTGGACTGTCTGTGAATATATAGAAGTTGCTTTCGGCTGCTCTCTGTTCGGGGTCGCCACAGCGGAACAACTGGTCCGCACAACAACTTGGCAAATGTTTTACGCCGGATGCCCTTCCTGACGCAACCCTCCCATTTTTCCGGGCTTGGGACCGGCACTGCGTCCAGTGGCTGGGGTTGAGGCATTGGCTGGGAATCGAACCCGGGCCTTCCGCATGATAGGCCAGAAACCTACCACTGAGCCACCAATGCCCCTTACTGTCTGTGACATATATATATATACAGCTATAAAAAAAAGCCTTATTTTTTTCTCTCCTCTGATGTAAAAGTTCCAGCTTTACTTCTGACACTGGAGACTCCTTCCACACGTTAAACAGACACAGAAAACTTTTCAACAGTTACACTCGTTCTTCATTAGTGGATCAATAGAATGATAGAACGTCTAAAAGGAGCAGGTTCATGTATAACATCAAATGAAAAGGAAGCAAACGAAGCAGAAAACCATGTAAAGACAAAACCAAGAACCGGTTTATTTTCTGATTGTCCAACACACCCGCCTTAATTTCACTAGACTGGCCGAGTGTTCCTGCCGCATCCGTAACGGTTCTCCAGAAGCCGGCGTGGCGGCGAGCTCGACACGTACACAAGCGCTGGAGTCAATTTAAAATGATGAAAGCGTGATATGAAATAATCTATGGATCCCCACGTTAGTTGGGAGTAAATTTGGTGCTACACAAATAAAGCTCTCAGTCAGAAGCAGATTTTTGTCCCCGAGCAAATCTCACCTCGTGAAAGCAATATTCCCAATAATGATAGCGTGACAATTTCCAGCCTGCGCTGACAAGCCTGAGTTACAAGCATCTAATCTCGCTATCAGCAATTTTGTTTCACCGGGCGAGATTTAGCCTAAACAGATACGATGACATATTGAAAATGAGTTCACCAGAAGTTTTTTACTGCGCAGCTCTACAGAGACACTAATGCCCAACATATTTATTGCCTTCCAGTAGAAAAAAAGCAAAAACAATATCACTTATGCAGTATGGCAGTGTTCGGAGAATTGGAAGATGATGAAACGCAGACACAAAGGAACATTTCCAAACTCATAATTCGTTAATGACCTGCTGATATTCCATTTGTTTCAAATGATTAAATGATTAGATTTACAATCCGACAGCAAATAAATGCAGTAGGAAATGGATTTGTGATGCATTTCAGAGCCATTATAGAAATTTGGGTCTGAGGAGGGAAAAAAAAAGGAAGAAAGAAAGAAAGAAAGAAAAATCAGCTCCCTGCTGAAGATAAGCAGAAAAAGAATATAATCTAAAGTGCAGATGAATATATCAGACTAAACTGTGGTTTATGATGTCTCAGTGGGGTGAAATTCGAGCGCAATTATTTCTTTAAAAGGCTTCGACTCCGCGGAAAAGACGAACGGATGAATCAATAAATAAGCGAATATATTTCTTCATCTCGACTCTTCACCGCTGCTCTGGATTTTGTGCTCGAAGATTGCTTTTATTAAGATGTAACCTGATTAATTATTTAGACAGATAGATTTTAGCCAGAGAGGATGTACTGGCCTCTGTAAGTAAGTAATTAAGTTCTGGACTCTGATTGGTTAGAAGGTGTTCTCTGTTCTCGCTCGCACGGACGGAAGAGGAAGGAGTCTCCGGGGTCAGAGGTAAAGCTGTAACTTCTTTCTTTTTGTGAAGTGTGTAAAGTTTTTGTCTTTAATTGGAGAAAAATATCAAGCAGCTGGTGAGGGAAGGAGTGTGTATAGCTGCTATAAAAAACAAGAATTTAATGGCTGTGGAATCCGAGGAATAACTGAGGAATCGGCTCTGTGAAGAGATGGAGGACAAAGTCAGAGGAAAAAGCAGAATAAAGGAGATTCCGTGACGGTTGTGTAGATAAACGGCAGCGCGGCATCCTCAGAGATCACAGCTCTAATAACTCAATGTGTTTAGCATCAGAAGTTCATCCCAAGAGCCTCGGAAGGTCAAGAACCCGTGGAGGACAAAAGCACGGCACACAAACTCCTCGCCCTGGAAACGTGGCAGATTGGAGGACGATAATCAGTCATCATGAAGGAGTATTACACGGCCATACACAGCCTCTGAGCCGCTCACACACTCCACTCCTCCGCTCTAAATAACGGTCAGAAACTCGGACACTCGCTTCCGAGTGCGATCTGAGATCTTCCTCTCCGAGATCTGCAGAAGAGAGAAAAGACGTCTCTGTGGAAATGAAAACTGTGATAATCAACACACTTGCAAAAAAAAAACAAGATCCACTTAATAAAGCTTTCATTTTTTAAAACCTTTCACTTATTCCTTCTTCCTTCTGTTCCTTTCTCTCTTTCTTTCTTTCTTTCTTTCTTTCTTTCTTTCTTTCTTTCTTTCTTTCTTTTTCTAATACATCCATTTCTTTTATTTCTTTCACTTATTCCTTCCTTCCCAATTCCTTTCTTTGTTTCTTCTTGTGCTTTATTTTTTCTAATATAAAATATCATTCTTTTTTCTTTTTCTTTAAATTTTACCCCCTAACTTTCTTGTATATTTTTTCTTTCTTATTTTCTTTCTTTCTTTCTTTCTTTCTTTCTTTCTTTCTTTCTTTCTTTCTTTCTTTCTTTCTTTCTTTCTTTCTTCTAATTCTAATAAATCTTCCTTTTTTTAACTGCAAAAAAATACAGTAATAAAAAAAATCTAAAAACAAAAAAGAATTTAGACAAAATACAATGAATTGATGTGTATATTATAAGGATTGAATACAATAAAAACAAAATCCCAACACACACACACACACACACACTCAAAGTAATAGTTTTATATATCCAGGTCTCTTATATAATAATAATAATAATAATAATAATAATAATAATAATAATAATAATAATAATAATTTATATTATTTTGTGGAGCAGATTAAATGTATTATTTTTTTTTAATTTGATGTAAAATCCATGTTATTGATTGATTGAGTAGTTGAGACGATGAGACGATGTTCGGTCATGACGAGTTAAGATTTGGGGCGAAAGTGAGATTGTGCTTTTTATAGAATAAAATCTGAATAAGGATTAGATCTAATGTGATGGAAATGGATTTGAATATTCTATTATAATTTTATTATAATTTTCATCCTTCAGCATCTTTAGTGACAGAACACAGTCTGATGAAGTCAAACTCAGTGCTGGTGGTGGTGCTGGTGCTGGTGGTGGTGGTGCTGGTGGTGCTGGTGCTGGTGGTGGTGCTGTTGCTGGTGGTGGAAGTCAGCGATGGTGTTTTGAGTCTCTACATTGCGAGTTTATTTTCTCTAAAAGTGTCAGCGCTGCTGAAAAGACACCACACTTCCCTCTCTCTGCTCACACCCAGCGATTTTTCAGCCGCTTGCTCATCAGCCGTGACATTGGTGAAACATTCCTGCGCAGCTTCCTCATAAAAACCCTCATTTACAAAGTTTAGCTCCGATTAGTCCATTAGCTAAATTACCTAGCCGAGCAGTTGATTTACAAATGCGTTTCCTTCAATCTCCCGCACAGCGTGAGACACCGCAAACGCAGGAAGCGACGCGCTCGTGCATTTCAAAAGGACCGCAGGGAAAGATAACTGCTAGGACAAAGAGATGACTTGGAAGGCAGAGGAAAAAAATTAGGGAAAAAAAAGAAAAACGCTAATGGAGTTCACTTTATCCGCTACCTTGTAATCTCAGTGTGAGGTACATTAAAAGGCGATGTAGTGAGACGAGCAGGAAGTGCTTCTGATTGGGACGTTGATCCTGCAGACCATCAAAATGCTGAATTCTCTCACAGACGCCGTCTCAGGCGGCCATTTTCACTGGGATTATTAGATCGGGAGCTGGGATCGGCGCTCGCGCTCGGCACACGAAGATAACGGAGTTAAAATGTCATCCTCCGTTTATTCTGTGATTCTTACCCAAATTAAACTACTACTAGTTCTGAGATAAATATAAACACACGGCCAACAGCACCGCAGCGTGCTGAGGAGGCTTTTTATTACATACACAAATCTCCTACAGCTGCGTCACCTCCAAACCGCCGCAGTTAATGTAGTGAAGTAATGCAGCATTATTACTCATTAGTTAGCCGTAATATAATCCGGGTTTTTATTTATTTATTTGTTTTTAGATTGTGATGTCACTACTTTTCTTCTTCTTGTACATTCAGTGTACATTTTATTTTCTTCTTTTTTCTTCTTCTTTTTCTTCTTAATAGTAGTGGTGTATTTTTAAATATTGCATGGAAAATGTTTGAGCATATGATTTATTTTTCTCAGCTGTCAAATCATTGAAGTGATGCGTGATGATGTCACATCCTGAGTCATTACGCCACACATCGTCCTTACTGTCTGATTCATTTCCTGCCTCCATGACCGAAGAGAGAGGTGATTAGAATGCATTAATTCCAGGCGTCTGATTGCTCACCGTCCTCAGTAGTATTTGGGACGAGGCCGAGAGCCTCCGCTCGTGCCTTGACCTCCTATTTGAATAAGTTAATGCAGTGGCGTGTTTGTAGGGTGAGAGGAAAATGGAGCGAGAGCCTATCTGTTCCACACAGAAGGCTCCAGAGAACCCGATTCCTTTTCATGTGTCAGTTTCTGAAGGTGCCATTCTCCTCCACTGGGTTTTTATCGGCAGCGGGCCCTGACAGCTTCAAGCCGATTTCTCCAAACCATTCATAAACATCACGACGGGAAAGCGGGAAAGAGAGAGAGAGAGAGAGGGAAAGGCAGAGAGAGAGAGAGAGAGAGAGAGAGAGAGTGAGAGAAAGGGAGAGGGAGAGAGGGAGAGAGAGAGAGAGAGTGAGAGAGAAGGAAAAGAAACATCAATTGTGTCCATATCCTGACTCTATACTTCACGTAATCCGTGTTTATTATTAGCTGCTTTTGTGTGGTTTAAATAAACATTCAGGATTAGTGTAAAGCAACACGACGCCATCGAGAAGCCCGACGTTCTAAACGCTGCTTAAAGTTCGCTCCGGGTTTTCAATTTACAGCATGATGAGCTAAATCTGAAATCCTGAACAAAACTAATCTGACATCCTGACACTTATTCACACCGTATTTTTACAGAAAAGGTATAAAACGTATAAATGCCACGGGGAGAAAAAGAGGGCTTTCAGGAAAGAAGAAAAGGAAAGAAAAGAAAAACCTGCTGGAGAGAAAAAGAAAAGAGGCTCAGAGGCGACAAACACAATAACGAAGCTGAAATGTGTTTAAGGAGGACGCTGGTAAAGCCCTGACGCACAGATGGGTTCGAAAAAATAGAAAATAGGTTTCATTATTTATTTTATTATTTATATAAAATTTATTATTATTATTATTATTATTATTATTGTTATTATTATTATTATTATTATTATTATTATTATTATTTTGTTTTCATTTGTTTAATCAATGTGTTCTGTTATTTATTTATTTTTTTTATTTATTTAGCTGTCTGTTCAATTTTTATTGTTATTATTATTATTATATATTAAGATAAATTATCTAATTCACATCACAGATTGAATGAAGCTTTTCTACACGTTTCTATGTAAATAAACAGCATCATAATTATAGATACTTTTTTATATCAGCTCACTCAATTTTTCAGGTCAACTCTTTCGCTGACCCTCACATCCTGTTCTGAGATAATAAATGTCCAGTTAAGATAAAATAAAATAAGTAAAAGCTGGAACTAGTTTTTTCCTGCAGAATCACTGACACTAAACCTTATATTCCTCCTGAAACGGTTTCAGAGCCGAGTCTGGAATATGTGCTGCAATCTAAACCCCGACCACCTGAACAACAACCCTGACAGGATGTTAGCGAGCTAGCTGAATATTAGAAACAAAGAAAAGCTGAACAACAGCTTTTTACTTGGCTTTATAATCTGGTGTAAGAAAACAAAATCACATTTTCCGAGGAAATGACAAAAACTACAACCCAAAAAACGGAAAACTTTCACAAACTCCACCATCTTTAAAACAAATAAAACCCCACATTTTTTTCTCCATGAACCCAATGATGGATGGAAGGGAGAGGAAGTGTGTGGAAGTGTACAGGAAGTCACACAGCCAAAAACACCCCAACAAATCAGGATTATTGCTAAAGAGCCGCTGCATCAACAGTATGGTGTTGAGGGCTTTTAATTGGACTGTCATGAAGATTTACACACTCATCATAAATAAATAAATAAATATATAAATAAATAAACAAACTAACTAACAAACTAACAAACAAGCAAAATTTATTTCCAAAACTCTCTACAAATCAATTAAATTTCAGTGCACTTTAATACTGAATAAATGAGTAATAAATAAATAAACAAATAAATAAATAAATAAACCTAAACTATAAAATTATTATAATTTCCAAAGATTTTTAGTTTGCTAGAGATATAGTATTGAATCAGAGTCCATTACAATCAATAAAAAATTTCAGTGCACTTTAATATTGAATAAAAGAGTAAAAAATAAATAAATAAATAAATAAAATTAATTTCCAGAACTTTCTTTTGTTTGCTAGAGATATATATTATTATATCAGACTCTATTATAATTAATTAAATTTCAGTGGAATTTAATATTGAATAAATGAGTAAAAATATAATAATAATAAAACAATAATAAATAAAAAAATCTAAACTATAAAATTATTAGAATTTCCAAAGATTTTTAGTTTGCCTGAGATATAGTATTGAATCAGAGTCCATTACAATCAATAAAACATTTCATTGCACTTTAACATTGAATAAATGAGTAAAAAATAAAAAAAGATTATATTAGCTGCTTCTAATTATGGGCGGATCTTGTATATTTATATATTTAAATGAATCTAAATGAATCAATGAGCTGTAAACTCTCACTTGAGGGAATATTTAAAATAAATAAATTAATTAATTAATTCTAGCCCTAGACCTGACCTAGTTATTATTCAGTGAATCAGTGTTTGAATCAGTGAATCATTTTAGTTCCTAGTGTGCTGATGATTCAGTGTCATTTAGGTGAATGAATCAGTATCAGTCACTGCTATACAATGAACAAAGCAAATTGTCAGATTTTCATAGAAGTTGTGCATTTTGGTCTAGCATGATTCCTATAACGTGAAACATGAAGGGAATTATGGGTAACCTACATGCTCTGTTGCTTCCCCTGCTAACGGTTAGCATTCAGAGCTATAATATGTTCTATATATATATTTGGTAACATGGTTATGGATACGGTGGCTTAGTGGTTAGCATGTTTGCCTCACACCTCCAGGGTTGGAGGTTCAATTCCCGCCTCTGCCGTGTGTGTGGAGTTTGCATGTTTCCTCCGGGTACTCCGGTTTCCTCCCCCAATCCAAAGACATGCATGGTAGGTTGATTGGCATCTCTAAATTGTCCGTAGTGTGTGAGTGAATGAGAGTGTGTGTGTGCCCTGCGATGGGTTGGCACTCTGTCCAGGGTGTATCCTGCCTTGATGCCCAATGACGCCTGAGATAGGCACAGGCTCCCCGTGACTCGAGAATAGTTTGGATAAGCGGCAGACAATGAATGGTTATGGATATAACAATAAACGTACAATGTTTGTTGCATAAGAAGCGTATCTTAAATAAACCTAAACCAGTGTACACCAACATCTCCAAAGCTTTTCTGAATCAGAGTTTGTTCATAAATGAATCATTTCAACAAGTTTGATTCAGGATTCATTAAAAACAGAATCATCAAGCGGTAAAGAGAAGTGAATGTTTGCTATTAGCTATACCTAATGATATTGTCTAATGCTAGTCCCCTATTCTTGTAATATAATGGACTGTGTGTGTGTGTGTGTGTGTGTGTGTGTGTTTGTGTATGTGTGATATGTGTGTGTGTGCGTGTGTGTGTGTGTTTCTCCTACAGCTATCACAAAAATAACATCTCACACACACACTAATAGTTCATGTGTCACACTTGAAGCTCTTTAGCTGCTCACTCTGTCTCTCTCTCCTGCCACTCCACTCCATCACACTAAGCTGTGTGTGTGTGTGTTTGTGTGTGTATCCGTATGAGCTATCTAGATGAAGCTGTGTTAAAAGCAGCAGTATCACTGAGTTCTAGGTTTTTCTTCCTTTTTTTTCTTCCTCTATCTATCTATCTATCTATCTATCTATCTATCTATCTATCTATCTATCTATCTATCTATCTATCTATCTATCTATCTTCATGTGAAATTATACTAATATTTTCTTGCTTGTGTTTCTTTGCCCTTCCTCCAGGTTTAAAGCTGCTTTTCTTTCTCTTGTTAAATCAGACTCTCTCATGCTCTGTGATGAAGGTGAGGTCTGTACAGTGTGAGAAGTGTTGAGCAGGTAAGCAGTGAGTCAGAGTTTGGTTCTGTACAAGCCTCACAGAGCTGGCTCGGTTCTGTAGTGAACAGACGCCGTGGCTTCACAAACAAAATAATGTGTTTTTCGAAAGCTGGGAAAACAATGCAGGAGAAAAACGAGGCTCCTGCCGCTGAATGGCTTTGACCTCGTCAAACGCTTTCCACTTTCTCATTAACATCAGGCACGAAATTAACAAGCAGACGAGTCAACCTTCATGAGATGCTTGTTTATCGATCTCAATTACACAAGCAGATTATTTCTGCCTAAAGGGAGTTTATGTAACATCATATAAAATAAAGAATAAATAGCACAGTAACAATAGAAAAAAACACAGCACATTTAAATACAAAAAGTTAAATTAACTAAAAACTTTAGTTTTAATAAATAAATAAATAAATAAATACATTTTGTCTCTTTCTATTTAAACATTTTCATGCAAAATTGACTTATTTTAGTTAGAATTTCTTTTTAAAGCATGTCAGATTTCTTATCTCTCACCAAACACTGAATGCTGTAGCGCCACCACCAGGAACTTGCAGCTTTCTGCCACACTAAATAAAGCTTCACAGATTCACCATGTGGACCATTTAGCCCCGCTTTCTCTCACTTCACCTCATTTGCATAAAATGCGAAATTTTTGAGCATCTTCTGGACCCTTCTGCTGATCCTCAAGAAAGTTTTTATTTATTTATTTATTTATTTACAGACAAAATGTTGCTCGAGTAAATCTGATCCTTTTTTTTTTACAGTATTTTTACACTACAGCGTTAACTCGCGTATTTAAATGGTCCTTAAAAAATAGATTACATTTGTTTGTAAGTTTTATTTGTACCAAAAGGTAAAAGTAAAAGTAGGTTGGTGCTCATCAAAAATTGAATTGCATAAATCAATAATACAGTAACACTTGGTAATATATTATATTTTACTAAGTAAAATCTATTTATAATATGTTCTATAGATGAATTTATTGAGCAAGATGAAGAAGGTAGAAATGTGTACCTTGTGTGTTTCTTCTATTTTCACTACATATTGGCTAAAATTATGAAGTTTTTCAAAATTTTAAAGCTATTGTACTTTTCTTGAACAATGTGGTGCTTGGACCCCTATAATTACTACTCATGGCTACACCACAGCTACTACTACTATTACTGTTACTGTTGCTATTATTACAGTTATTATTACAGTTTTTTTATTATTAGTAGTAGTAGTAGTAGTAGTGTTGCTCCTGTTGTGCTAAAAGGCTACTATAACTAACTACATTATTTTCTGTTAACTGATTAATTAAAAAGTTCTCAGTATTGCAATTTTTTATGTTCAGCCGCATAAAATGGCACCCAATCCAGTCTTCCACTAACAATAACACACACATGCACACACACACACACACACACACACACACACACACACACACACACACACACACACAGGGTTCAGGCTGCATCATTAGTGTACATTGCTGTACGCTGGGTTTGGGGGAACAGCGTCCTAATAAAAGGCTCATTATTTCCAATTACACCTCCCCTAACATCCATCATAAAGTGGCCATGTAAAGCGAGGAAGAGCCATTAAAGAGCATCATTAAGGGAGACAAGGACGGAGCGAGGGATCGCTTAAAGATCCACCGTTGCTGCATCTGCGCTGGATTTATGCTTCTATCAGAACCAGTTTCATAATCAAGGTTTCAATCAGGGGAATATGACTAATACGTTAAATTATACATGGACACATTCATTACAGCTCGCTTTACCAGACAGGTCTCTCAGCCTTCCATCGGCGTTGGAAAA
Source organism: Hemibagrus guttatus (assembly GCA_033459395.1). NCBI lineage: Eukaryota > Metazoa > Chordata > Actinopteri > Siluriformes > Bagridae > Hemibagrus > Hemibagrus guttatus. The sequence continues at coordinate 17,876,619 of JAUCMX010000026.1, forward strand.
TGATGAACACGTTCATCACGGAGACACGGACTTGACAGGAAGAGGAGTGCACTTAAATACAGGTGGAGGTCATGTGTCCACGGTGGACCTGTCGGACATGATGCTGGAGATTATCAGGATTTCCAGTTTTAAAGCTCTTGTTAAAATGTAAAAATGTGATGGAGTTTAAAAACATTGTAATATGTGAATGTTAAATGTGTAGAGTTAGGGGTTAGGGTTAAGGATATCAGGGTTAGGGGTTAGAGTTAGGAATTAGAATTAGGGATAAGGGTCAAGGGTTGGGAGTTGTAGCTAGGGATTAGGGTTAAGGTTTAGGGGTTGTAGTAAGGGGTTAGGAGTTAGGGGTTGTAGTTAAGGGTTAGGGTTTATAGCTAAGGATTATGGTTAAGGGCTAGGGGTTGTCACTAAGGATTAGCATTAAGAGTTAGGGTTAAGGTTTATAGTTAGGATTATGGGTTTGTAGCTAGAGTTTAGGGTTAAGGTTTAGGGATTGTAGTCAGGGATTAGGGTTAGGAGCTGCAGTTAAGGGTTAGGGTTAAGGGTTAGGGTTTGTAGCTAGGGATTAAGGTTAGGTTTTAGAAATTAGGTTTTATGTAAAGATATCCAAAATGGATCTTTAGGGTTAAGGGTAAAGGTTTGTAGTTGGGGTTAAGGGTTAGGGTTTATAGCTAGGGATTAGGGTTAGTGGTTGTAGCTAAGGATTAGAGTTAAGGGTTAGGGTTTGTGGTTATGGTTAAGGTCTATAGCTTGGGATTAGGGTCAAGGGTTAGGGGTCGTAGCTAGGGATTAGTGTTAAATATTTTGGGTTTTAGTAAGTGTTTAGGGTTAAAGATTAGGGTTTAGAGTTAGGGATACCAGTTGGGTTTAGGTTTAGGGGTTAAGGTATACAGGGAAGAATAAGTCCATCTGACTAAAACAATCTCCATTTCTCCATTTTTGTGCTGATGTTGATTCATTCCCTGTAACAGAGGGTTTACATTAACACACTTGATCTTAATCGTTTCTATAGTAGCAGCTCATTCACAGGCACGGGTACGACAGATGCCTCACTTAAGTCCAAACAGGTTAATAACATTATTGATAAGATTCTGATTAACATTCTCTGTAAAGAGATGTTTATTTTACAGGTATTGAAGAAGCCTCCAGTGTGAGAGATAAAGCCTCAGGTTTCTTTGCAGTTTTAATTTTATTATTGACTTCAAGAGATAGAAGAAAGGGAGACTAGAGAGGGCAAAAAGAGAATATGCAGAGAAGAGAAGAAGGGATGATGGAGGATGGAAAATGAAGGAGGATGGAGAGAATGGAGAGAGGGTGGAATGATGGAGGGAAAGGAAGGAGGACAGAAAGAATGGAGAGAACATTGAGAGAGGAGTGAGAGAAAATAACAAGAATGATGAAGAGAAAAATCATGGAGAGAAAAGAATGGGGAGGATGGAGAGAGTAGTGAGGGAAGAGGATGAGAAGATGGAGAGAATAAAGCAAAGAAAGACAGAGGAAACAGAATTATATTGAATAGAAAAAAATGAACAAGACAAGATGGAGGGAAGCAGAATGAGAGAGAAAAATGGAGTGAAAATATCAAAGGAAAGATGGACAGAACTGAGTGATAGTTGGTGGCGGGAACAAGCAAAGAGCGATGGAAGAAACAGGGTCAGGGAGGATAGATTGAGAGACCCAAGTGAGAAATATAGAGTCACAGAGTGATGGAGGCTTGAAAAAAATGAATGATGGATCAAGAATGATAGAGGGAAAGAGAGAGGATGGATGAAGGGAATGGAGGGGTTGAAGTAGAACAGAATAATGGAGGAATGAAAAAAGTGAAGGAAGGGAGAAGAATAAAATGAAAGATGTATTTATGTCTGTGTCAGTCTGTCTGTCTGCATATCTCTCTATCTGTCTGTTTCTCTGTCTCTCTTCCCATCTGTCTGTCTGCCTTTCTGTGTCTGTGTGTTATTTTAGATGTATAAAATAAAGGGAGAGTCCTGTGCTGCCTCATTAGCACTACCGCGGCTCACTCCCACGCCTCGACTCCAACACATTCCCCGTCCTGCTGCGCCCCCTGCAGTCAGACACAGGAAGTGACATCATCATCAACGTCTCCTCTCCTCTCTGTCCTCTCCTCACTCAGAATAAAGGACATTTTATTCACACTGTTAAACGTGTGAGGGAATGGAGGGATGACGCTCTGACACACTTGTCCATCTGTGCAGAGATGAGATATTCATCTCTCTCTTTCTCGTTTCATCTCTATTTCCTTCTCCCGCTCCCCTTCTCTCTCTCTCTCTCTCTCTCTCTCTCTCTCTCTCATCTTGCTCAGAGCATAATTTATTT
>JAUCMX010000026.1:17881449-17888949 GCA_033459395.1 Hemibagrus guttatus
GGAAGTGTGTTTATAGTTTAAACCAGCTTTAGTTTTTACAAATGAATCATCTGACTGGTCTGGAGAGATTACAACATTTACAAAATCATTTGCATTTTGCATCCCCAATAATAATAAAAAAAAAAAACTTTATATTATATCTAGATTTGGTTTGTTGCTGTACAGAATCAGAAATGGAAAGGTTTGAGTCTTTTCATGGATCTGAATCATTTCCATAAAAAATCATTTCAGATTCTTTCCCTCAATTGTTTATTTGCATTTTTTCCCCCACTTGTGCCCCAAAAACATAAACACTGATCTGTTGAGCACTAGAAGAGTGAATCTCTTATCACTCAAGTATCACAAAAAAATGAGTGGAGCCAGTCATGACCAAAATGATTCACCGATTCACTGCATGAAACTGAGTGAAAAGCGAGTATGACTGAAAATGATTCCCTGACTCAGACTCTGATATAACACATGTGTGACCACAAGAAGCGATTCTCAGTTATGACCAGAATGATTCAGTGACTCAAACAATATCCTTCTGTAAACGAGAGAATCAAAACTCGGTCATGGAATAAATTATTCGTTTACTCAAGCAAAGTAATGACACTGATTCATTTAAAGAACAAACTACTGAACAAGAGAGGAGTGAATTTCAGTCATGACTATAATGAATCTTACTCAATCAAAAGTGACCCTGATTCATTTAAAGAAAAAAACAACGGAACAAAAAAGCAGTGAATTTCAGTCATGACTATAGTGAATCTTACTCATGCAAAAGTGACTCTGATTCTTTTAAACAATAAATTGCTGAACAACAGAGGGGTGAATCTCAGTCATGGCTGAAAGGAATCACTTACTCAAGCAACGTAGGGAATCAGATTCATAACCAAAACGATATATCTACTCAAGAGGTCAAAAACACCGTCAGGTGGTCTGCTGTCGAGTCAGTCATGTGACCGCATTTGTTTGCTATCATGAACGCAGGATAATTGTCTAGCAGAAATCTGTTCATGTCTTTTTAGTATTACGTCTCTTTCTCGAGATTCTTTCCTAAAGCGGAGATGATGTAAGAAAGCGTCGAGTCAGACTTCAGCGTCTAACCATGCTGTACTTAGGGAGGCGTTAAAGCTGGATTGTGACGCGCGTGAAGTGAATAGCGATGCTGCTGATCTCGGGCTCTTCTGATGGCTGTAATTCAGTTCAGTCGCTCTCTATTAGACTGGAGATTGAGAAGCCTTGTCCTGCTCCACACCGCCTCAGCCTCCATTATTGCACTCTCCTGCGTCTTATTCATACAAAGCGGCCCCCCGGCTTTAATTCGACGCTGAGCCTCGTTTCTCACAGCACTGCCTTTAGTTTCAGATCATGTCCCTGGGATTGAGGAGCTGTAAATTCTCGGCTTCCTGTTTGCTTTGGTAGAGAGAACATTCCTCCATGTGATCTTTATTTAAACCTGTTTAAAGCGAGCCTTAAACCTCTGGCCTGGCCATGTGTTCGTACTTCTGGTGATGGATCACACTGTAATGAAGTGCTTCCTCTAATTCTGTCTAAATAATTAATATGTTCAGGACCACAGTGTTCAGTCTGCCGGATACAAATAAACCTTTTTTCATTTCAACTTTATGTCTTAGGATACACAAGGACTGGGTGATAAAGTAGCAGTGTATTGACACTAATGTAGCATGTATGTAGCATTAATGTAGCAGTGTATCAATATTAATGTAGCATTAATGTAGCAGTGTATGTAGCATGTATGTAGCGGTATATGAATATTAATGTAGCATTAATGTAGCAATGTATGAACACTAATGTAGCATGTATGTAGCAGTATATGAATATTAATGTAGCATTAATGTAGCAGTGTATGTAGCATTAATGTAGCAGTGTATGAACACTAATGTAGCATGTATGTAGCAGTGTATGTAGCATTAATGTAGCAATGTATGAACACTAATGTAGCATTAATGTAGCAGTATATGAATATTAATGTAGCATTAATGTAGCAGTGTTTGAACACTAATGTAGCATATATGTAGCTGTATATGAATATTAATGTAGCATTAATGTAGCATGTATGTAGCAGTATATCAATATTAATGTAGCATTAATGTAGCAGTGTATGAACACTAATGTAGCATGTTAGTAGCATTAATGTAGCAATGTATGAACACTAATGTAGCATGTAAGTAGCAGTATATGAATATTAATGTAGCATGAATGTAGCAGTGTATGTAGCATTAATGTAGCAGTGTATGCATATTAATGTAGCATGTATGTAGCAGTGTATGTAGCATTAATGTAGCAGTGTATGAACACTAATGTAGCATGTATGTAGCAGTATATGAATATTAATGTAGCAGTGTATGTAGCATTAATGTAGCAGTGTATGAACACTAATGTAGCATGTATGTAGCAGTGTATGTAGCATTAATGTAGCAGTGTATGAATATTAATGTAGTATTAATGTAGCAGTGAATGTAGCATTAATGTAGCAGTGTATGAATATTAATGTAGTATTAATGTAGCAGTGTATGTAGCTTTAATGTAGCAGTGTATGAATACTAATGTAGCATGTAGTGTATGAACACTAATGTAGCAGTCTATGTAGCATTAATGTAGCAGTGTATGTACACTAATGTAGCAGTGTATGTAGCATTAATGTAGCAGTGTATGTAGCATTAATGTAGCAGTGTATGTAGCATTAATGTAGCAATGTATGTAGCATTAATGTAACAGTGTATGTAGACTAATGTAGCAGTGTATGTAGCATTAATGTAGCAGTGTATGTAGCATTAATGTAGCAATGTATGTAGCATTAATGTAACAGTGTATGTAGACTAATGTAGCAGTGTATGTAGCATTAATGTAGCAGTGTATGTAGCATTAATGTAGCAGTGTATGAACACTAATGTAGCATGTATGTAGCAGTGTATGTAGCATTAATGTAGCAGTGTATGAATATTAATGTAGCATTAATGTAGCAGTGTATGAATATTAATGTAGTATTAATGTAGCAGTGAATGTAGCATTAATGTAGCAGTGTATGAATATTAATGTAGCATTAATGTAGCAGTGAATGTAGCTTTAATGTAGCAGTGTATGAATACTAATGTAGCATGTAGTGTATGAACACTAATGTAGCAGTCTATGTAGCATTAATGTAGCAGTGTATGTACACTAATGTAGCAGTGTATGTAGCATTAATGTAGCAGTGTATGTAGCATTAATGTAGCAGTGTATGTAGCATTAATGTAGCAATGTATGTAGCATTAATGTAACAGTGTATGTAGACTAATGTAGCAGTGTATGTAGCATTAATGTAGCAGTGTATGTAGCATTAATGTAGCAGTGTATGTAGCATTAATATAGCAGTGTATGAACACTAATGTAGCAGTGTATGTAGCTTTAATGTAGCAATGTATGAACACTAATGCAACATTTATGTAGCAGTGTATGAACACTTATTTATCAGTGTATGTAGCAGTGTATGAACACTAATGTAGCAGTGTATGTAGCAGTGTATGAACACTAATGTAGCAGTGTATGAATAGTAATGTAGGAGTGTATGAACACTTATTTAGCATTTATGTAGCATTTATTGACTTGAAAGTTTTAATAAATGAAAGTTTATACACATGTAGTAAACACACGTCATTAAAATGAAAGAGCCATCAGGAGACTTATGGAAATGCAACATTTCTTTGATTTATAGCATTGAACACACACAGATGCCTACACTAAAAAGTGAACAGTTTCTCTTCATATGCTAACCTTAAGCAGAAAGATCTGCCGAGCTCCAGGCTGAGACTGGACCCTCTTCTGGACCCTAATCTCCGTTAAACAGCCTTTTGTACATGGGAGTTTCATTTCATCTGCTGCACTGTGTGAGGTTCTGCTTCAGGAGAAGAGACTCGCTGCACAGACACACTTCAGTTCTACACAACGTTATGAGACTTAATTACAGTGACATTCACACCAAAGTCACTCTGACTCTTCCTCATTACGTTCATTTACAACAGTCTTCCTTTCTCAGAGCTACTTTGTCAGATTACACCTTTTAATTCTGTTATTTATTTATTTATTTATTTATTTATTTATTTATTTATTTTTCTCTCTCTCATAAGGAATGTGTTTAAAAAATAAAGAAGGAGCAATTTTGTCATTATTATGTACACATTTAGTTCTATGTAAAAACTGTATTTTATTTTAATTTTATTTTAATTTTTATTATATTTTAGCATTAATGCGAGAATGGGAAACCGGCTGTGCCCGATGATACCCCTGCTGAAGTGTGGAAGCTGTTGGGACACCGGGGCATCTTGATCCTGACACCCCTCCTCAACCATCATCATCGCAGATGGCGATGAGTCCCAGCAGCCTGGTCGACCAGCACGATGGTGCCCATATGGAAGGGCAAAGGCGACGTAGCTGAATGCTCCAATTACCGATGCCAGACTCCGAGCAATCATCACCATCACGCCGAACCAATGTGGATTCGTCAAAGGATGCGGCACCACCGATGCTATCCACGCCTCCTGATTGCTCTTGAAGAAACATCGCGAGAAGAACAAGAAGGTCAACATGGTATTTCTCGACCTGGAAAAGGCTTTCAACAAGGTGCCACACGAGCTGATCTGGCATGCTTTACGGTCACGCGGCGTCCCAGAAGTCTACATCTACTGGGTCGAGCTGCTCTACCGTGATGCCAGTAGTACCGTTTGCACCCTCATTGGAACTTCCCCACCATTCACAATTAGAGTGGGTGTCCACCAAGGCTCCGCCCTCTTCCCACTCTTGTTCGTCCTCTGCATGGACGTCGTGACCGCCGATCTCCAACGGCCCCACCCATGGACTCTCCTATACGGCGATGATGTGTTCCTCTCGGACGAGGACCAAGGAGACGTGCAAGGGCAAACACAACAATGGAAGACCCGACTGGGCAACAATGGTATGCGATTGAACACAAAGCAGACCAAGTACATGGAGAGCGGTCCGCAGATAGACGGCTCCATCACCGTGGATGAAGAGGACCTGAAAAAAGTCACAGAATTCAAGTACCTTGGATCAGTCATCAGCAGCGACGGCGACCTGCTCCCCGACGTCCTTGCCCGTATCACTGCTGCATGGATGAAATGGTCAGGTCACTGGAGTCCTGTGCGATCGCCGAATGCCACATCGCCTCAAGTCCAAAGTATATCGGACCGTTGTCCGCCCAGTTGCCTTGTGCAGATCGGAGTGCTGGCCAGCCGCTGCCAAGCACGAGCAGGCTCTCCATGTGATGGAGATGGGCATGCTGCGGTGGAGCCTCGGCCTGATAAGATGGGACCACGTCATGAACACCGACGTCCGGAAGATCATGGGAATCGTGCCAATAACAGACAAGATGTAGGAAGCTCGGCTACACTGGTATGGTCATGTGGTCCGAAGCACCGACGATTCTGTAGCCAAGACATCCATGCGAACCAGTCCTTAAGAAAAGCGGACATGTGGGAGACCAAAGAAACGCTGGATGGATAAAATCACAGAGGACATGAAACGCACCAGTGTTGCCCCCGAAGACGCCCTGGATCGCGCCAAGTGGAGAAAACAGTCCAAAAAGGCGGACCCCGCAATACAGCGAGAATAAACGCCAGGAAGAAGAAGATTATATTTTCATTTAATTTAATTTAATGTAATTTTATGTAACTTTTTATTCATGTATTTATTTATTTATTGTTTATTTTTATTTTGATCACTTTTGTTTTATGCAGAACACCAACTTGGCATTAAAGGTTAAATCATAAAATGCTTTGATTTTTGATTAGATTTTTAAATAAATATATTCTTTTTTGGTTCTGGGGGTCATGGTGTCAGTGGTGTAGGATTTCTTCTTCTTCTTTTTCCTTTTCTTCTTCTTCTTCTGCTTCTTCTTCTGCTTCTAATGAGAGAAATGCTCCTTTTCCCAACTCTTTCAAGTTGAAATTCACTTTTGACACTTTTGAATAATGTTCTCTATGGAACCCTGGGTGGAGGAGTCCTGCGGTTAGCAAGGCCATTAACTGAGAACCGGAACACACACACACCCCTCACTTTATCCCATGACTTCTAAACCCTTCTGTTTGGGTCAAACAGATCTTTTCTAAAGAGACAGGAGCAACACTGGAGCAAGATTCTTTTTTTAACTATGAATTTTGAAGCTCAGGTCAGTTCATGAAGATAAGTGAGGGATTTTTAAATAAATTCTAGAGTATGAAATGTAAAAAGACGGCCCGGGTCAATAGGACAGAACATTGCTAAGTAGTGCACACTACAGGAGTGTTAAGGGCACTCTGAGAGTGGAGATGTGAAGCGATGAGGAGCAGATGCATCGAGCGACAGACACAGAGAGAGGAAGACCTTCAATCTCTGCTCCTCATTGGCAATTTAATGGTGTCAACATACGAGAAAAGGTCTCAAGTCCCGTATCAGAGCCGAATCGCGGCCCTGTCACCTTCGGCTGTGTGCGGTAATTGCAGACACGCTGTGGCTTCTTCCTGCAGAAAAGAAAGAGGAGAGAAAGAGAGAAAGAAACCATGGCTCAGTTTCAATCCACTTGACCAGGCAGGTCAGAGGAAATAAATGACTTTCTCCTGACCGAGGCCGTCTCCGCTTCACGGGCTGTGAGATTCCACAGCCAAGGACACCAGAACTAGCGCATTTATACCGAGAATAAAAAGAAAAATGTTTCAACATTATCTCAGGTTAGTTAAATTATCAGTCAGATTATACTAGTGAAGATGTCAGCAGAGGCTTGAGATGATTCCTCATCACACTATAAGCTTTATAACAGACGTGTAGACACTCAGTGAGCTTGAGGTAATGAGGAGATGTTTCTGTGTGGTGTGTTATGTTCCTCGCTCACTGCCAGCGTATCTGTAGCTGCTCCGTCAGTTTGGTGGACTGTAGATAAACTTCGTATCAGAACTCACCCTCACTCTGAGACTGTAATCAGAACCTTCTCACATTGACAGAGAGAACTTTGTCATATTTAATCACATGGAACTAAATAGTTCTGATTATCTTCTAAACCACAGATCACAACTCATGACCAAATAATTGCTTAATGATGTTTTTTTTTATTGTAATCAATTATTTAATGAGTTTTATCTCCAGCAGAAACATCAGGCCAAAAATATTCAGTGTAAGTCTGCAGTAACACAAACCAGAGTCCTTCCCTGAGTTTACAGGACTTTCACAACCAGAGAACCAATAAAGAACGCTACAAGAACCTTCAAAGAACCTTTGTTTCCAAGTTTTGTCAGTGAACTAGCCTCAATCCACAGGAAACAGGACATGTTTTGAGAATCTTACAGGTTCTTCAGTTGTTCCTCCATGGAAGCCCTTTACAGTTCTATGTAGAACCATTCAAGCATGTGGTTCTGGTCTGCAGCTCTTTTTGATAAATCTGTTATTGTAGATAAATCTGTTCCTCCACACAGAAGCTTTCAGGGTTCCTTTAGAGGAAGAAGCATTAACGACACGTATTAAATGTGT
>JAUCMX010000026.1:17891449-17921449 GCA_033459395.1 Hemibagrus guttatus
ATGTTCTTTAATCATTTTCTTTACTTTAACTTGTACTTACTTTTGAACTTCACATTGAATGACATTTGTTAGACGCGTTCGCTAAAACAGAACAATGAACAGAAGCTTGACCAAAGAGACGAAAGAATGGAGCTCAGAAGGAAGAAACCTCCGAAGGAACAAAAGCACAGCAGTGGAGCTCTTTATCCTCAGATCGGTATATCAATATTCTACTCATCATGCTGTCAATTAATGAAAAGAGAGGAGGAGTTTGTGGCTTCAGGATCGTAGGAGAAGGCAATGGTGGGCCTCCGGATGAGACAAGAAGGCCAGAGGAGGTCTTTATAAAGCCTCGTGATGAAAAGACAAAAAGATAATGGGTCTCAGGAAGGTAGGAAAAGCAGCTGATGGGCCTTAAAGTGACAGGATTGTGACCTTGTAGGCCACAGAATGGTAGAGAAAAAGATGACGGTGCTCAGAGTGACAGGAAAATGAGATGAAGGATCTCAGAATAGTAGGTTTGGATCATGTGGGCCACAGAATGGTGGGGGAGGTGCTAAAAAAGCCCCAGGGTGGTGTTAGAAACAGATGTTGGTGCTCAGAATTAAGAAAGAATGAGATAGTGGGTCTCAGAATGTCTGCAGAACATGTTAGATCTCAGGATGGCAGGAGAAGCAGACAGTTAGCCTTAGAGTGGCAGGACCTTGTAGACCACAGAATGGTGAGTGAGGACTATTAAGCCTCAGGATCATAGAAAGGGATGGTGGTGCACTGGATTTAAGGGAAAGGAGATGGTGGGCTTCATGATTGGTTGCAGAAAGTGATAATAGCCCTCTGGATGGCGGAGAAGATGTTCTAAGCCTGAGAATGGCATGGAGAAGCTTATAGGTCTCAAGAGGGCTTCTTAATAACTAGAGGAGGAACTTGTGGGCCTCAGAGTGGCTGAAGAAGATGGTGGATCTCAGATTGACAGGATGATGGGATGGCTGGTCTTGGGAATTTGGGATGGCTGGTCTCCAGATGTTCGAGAGATGGTGAGCCTTAGAAGGACATCCAGGATAAAGTGACTCAGAAGGGAGGAACTCATGGTCCATAAGATGGGAAGGTGAGGTGAGGTGCTTGTAGGTCTCGGATGGCAGGAGAAGTGTCTATAGGCCTCAGGATACCCAAAGGTGGAGCTTTTATGGAAATTAGTAAAGGTGAGACACACACCTTGTGCACATGCTTCCAAAATTTGTTAGGATTTGACGTTTAACTCCACATACCACAGCATTTGACATATGTTACCTGAAGAAAGCTATTAATTACTATTATTATTATGGTTTTTAGATTTTTGTTGAGGTTGGACACAACGTCCTCTCAGGTCACGTCTTTTGCCCGCAGTGTTATTTGCATAATGGAGTTATAGGAAGTGTGTGTCGTCTTCAGTGGGCCATTAGGCAGGACTTTGCTGGATCATAATTAAAGGCTTCTGCCCTTAACCTTCATTAACATGCAAATGGAAATCTTGCTCACCAAGAAATATAACACACGTTGGAGGTAAAAATGCCAAAGCTATTAACACGTACCCTTTTACTACGTCGTACGCTGGATTTTTTTTAACATCTTGCTTCCAAAATAAAACCCACACCAGACCATAATGATCAACACTTCATTCATTAACACAACGAAATAAAAAGGCTTGACCGGAAGTCTGTCATTCAAATGATGCCTTGAGAAAGTGGAAACGAAAAAACATATTTCTCTGGGAGCATTAAATTGAAGAACATTCTCAGTTCTTCAGATTAATTTGTGCCATGTGTGTAACATGTTTATATGTTCATACGTAAGCAACTACGTCACATATGTGAAGCAGGTTCTCGTTTGTTCCAGCACAGACATCAGAGGAAATCAAAAGGTTTATGAAGAGGGTGGAGGGTCTCAGGATGGCAGGAGAAGGAGATGGAGGGTCTCAGGATGGCAGGAGAAGGAGATGGAGGGTATCAGAATGGCAGGAGAAGGAGATGGAGGGTATCAGGATGGCAGGAGAAGGACATGGAGGGTCTCAGGATGGTAGGAGAAGGAGATGGAGGGTATCAGGATGGCAGGAGAAGGAGATGGAGGGTCTCAGAATGGCAGGAGAAGGAGATGGAGGGTATCAGGATGGCAGGAGAAGGAGATGGAGGGTCTCAGGATGGTAGGAGAAGGAGATGGAGGGTCTCAGGATGGCAGGAGAAGGAGATGGAGGGTCTCAGAATGGCAGGAGAAGGAGATGGAGGGTATCAGGATGCAGGAGAAGGAGATGGAGGGTCTCAGGATGGTAGGAGAAGGAGATGGAGGGTCTCAGGATGGTAGGAGAAGGAGATGGAGGGTCTCAGGATGGCAGGAGAAGGAGATGGAGGGTATCAGGATGGCAGGAGAAGGAGATGGAGGGTATCAGGATGGCAGGAGAAGGAGATGGAGGGTCTCAGGATGGCAGGAGAAGGAGATGGTAAGCCTTAAAATCGTAGAAGGAGATGTTGGGTATGAGGTTGGCAGGAGATGGAAATGGTGGCTCAGCAAAACTAAAGTCAGAAGTAGCCATGAAAGCTGCACTTGGATAAAGAACAATGAAACCAAAGTGAGCATTTCAGAGCTGGTTCTTCCAGCAGAATACACACTCAACTTTGGCATCTGAACAGTGTAGCTGAAAGATGTACACACTGTACTTTCTGGGCAAGCAATTAAACTTAGGAAATATCCATAATTATGGATGGAGCTTTTAAACCTTTTTTTATTTTTATTTTTATTTTTTTTACAGTTTTACTCCAACGGGCTTCAGAAGGTCGGAAGAACGTTTGAGCAGAAGTTTGGAAAAGCCTATTTGTTTCAAAAGTGACAAAACATCAGAGAGATTCTTCAGGAGATCCTTCAGGGAGGTCCTTCAAGGGGATCATTCAGGGAGATAATTTAGGGAGATTATTTGGGGAGATCCTTCAGGAGATACTTTACAGAGATCCTTCAGGAGATCCTCCAGGGAGATGATTCAGGGAGAGGTTCATAGCTTCCCATCAATCTGTTCATTTAGAAAGCAGCAAGATTTCTCCAAAATTACTAATCAAAGCTCTGTTAAATTCTTGAATCTGAAGATGTGGAACAATCGTCTATCACAGCAGCTCTGACATGCTTTTTGGCTATCATTTAAATTTATGCTACTGCTTTCTGATACATTATCGTTGCTATAGTAACAGCTCATTCACAGGAAACAGCAGATGCTCCACAGAGTAAAAAGAGCTGCTGAAGATGTGCTGAAGTTTTCTGAGATGTGTGTGTGTGTGTGTGTGTGTGTGTGTGTGTGATGTGTTGAAAGAGTCAGCATTGTGTATCAGTCAGAAATAGAGCTATATTTTAAAACTTGAAGTTTTCCCACATCTTCAGGACAGAGGAGTTTACACTTCTTTGCAGTTTTTCAGGAACATTGGATTTTATTGACCTGAAGAGAGAGAATAAAGTGAAACTGTGGAGGGAACGACTGTGAGAACAGGAACTACTAAACTGTTCCTCAGGAGCTCTTGGTTGCTGTTGTAGAAAGGACATTATTTACATTTACATTATTTCCTGTCCAGTGTCACCCAAATGAGTATGAGGTTCCTGAGGTTCTGAGCCTGGTTCCTCTCAAGGTTTCTTCCTCATATCATCTCAGGGAGTTTTTCCTCACAGCCATTGCCTCAGGCTTCTCATTAGGGATAAAAAACTTAACTTTACACTTTATAGTCTTTGTTTTCTTTTCTGTTTCTATATGTCTATAAAGCTGCTTTGAGAAAATGTCCACCGTTAAACACGCTATACAAATAAATTGAATTAATTAAATTAAATGTAGCTACAAATGGATAACATTTGCGATGTGCTGATCATTAATAAATGGAAATTTGTAATAAATATCAGATTGCTGTGGTACCAGAGGAATAAAACACATGGAATCATTCAAAAGTAGGCGGAGCTTAAAGTCTTCTTAACAACTGTAAAATTTCAGAAAAAAAAACAGTTAGAGATAATTTCAGCTATGATATTTTTATTTGTACAGCGTGAAAGCTGTCGTGTTAGACATGCCGGTTTGATTGACAGTTTGATTAGTTCCATAAAGTATTTCTTTGATTTTATTTTTTTTCTCCAGAATGACTTGAGGTATCATTTATACCAGTTAAAGAACTTCAGTCTGTTCCTGTTGCTCTGTAATTGTCTGCTCCTGATATTAAATAATTGTGTTTTAAGGTCAGTTTGGGAGAGCGACTGACATTTAGGGACTCAGTAAACCTTCCCCTTTATTGGCATGGTGCAATCCTCAATCCTCTGTGCTACCATCTTACACGGCACGTTGCATCATCAGCCTTTCAAAAAGGACCAGCGAGTGCAATATCCATCATGAGATAACAACAGCGTGCAATTTACATTTTGATTAGCGCAGGATTGTTGGTGAAGCGCCCCATCGGGGACGGCGATCAGCTGGAGAAATAACGCTGTAATGTTGTCGCTAAAAGCACGGAGGAGCTATAGCGTTTAGCGCTGATCGATTGGCCCACACCGCTGATAGATTACTCAACCTTTTTTTTAAAGAGCAGCTCTGCAGGAAAATGTCATGCGTATCACACAGTTAACCCTCTGCGGGATCCTGTCATTTATATACGACGTATGGAAAAGACCTTTAAAGCAGCGTTAAAGTACGAGCAGGAACTTTCAGGAAAAATGACTTTGTTTGCGGTGTGGTGAAAATATTTGGCTAATTTGACGTCACGTGGAGGAATGGACAAAGAAAAACGTGTCAGCTTGGTGTCTGAGTCACGTTAAAGTACACACGTGGAATTAAAGAACTAATCTACATCCAGATACGCAGTGCTAATGTGACTTGCCTTGCTAGCAACATTGGCTTTTAGTTTATGTAACACAATCATTAGTGGAATCTTAAATAGCAACTTGGTTTTAATTTCCCAGTATAGCATGACTAATATTAGCTAACTTAATAGCAAACTTCATCATGAGATTATGAGAAGCTAGCCAGCTACGCAACTATGCTAGGTTTTTAAGTATAAGTATGTACAAGCCTGTAATTTGTATATTTTGTGCAGATATATAAATAGACAAATAACTGTATTGTGTAGCTAAAATATTAATTGCTAATGGATGTATTGTTATTATTATTATTATTATTATTATTATTATTATTATTATTGTGTTTAAGGATATACCTAGCTGAACCTTCTTGGTGTCTAAACACATACAGGACCTTTGTGAGGTCTGAAGGCAGAAGCTGTGCAGATTTCTGAGTGCGTTAGTGTTGTAATATTCAGAAGGATATTTAAATCCAAAAATCGTACACAGACGCAGAAAAACAGAGGCTCTGAACTTTGCTCGAGCTCTTTGCTGTTTGCAATTCAGATCAGCTCATTTGAATGAAACGTTGCTCGGCGTGAATACAGTTGAACTTTGCAGACATGTCAGGGTCATGTCTGACAAAATTACCCACACAGACACAAGCGCATTAATCAAACGAGGGAGAAGCCGCTGGACAGCGCTGTGAATTCATCCTTCAGCTCAGGTCAGGATGGATACGGGCCACGCTCGCCGGGTCGCTCTCCTTCCATTTAACCCTGTCTAATTAAAGTCCAAAGCCGGATCGGGATGACAGGCCTATTACGGAATTACTTTATTACAGCCTGACTTTGGGAAAATAATTGATTCGCAGGCGTGCGGGAGGAGTGAGGTGTTTTATAGCAGATGGTAAAAGCGTTCTGGCTGCTTGAAAATCAGAGAGGGCGAGACATTCCTGCTCATAATTCATAACTCTCAATTAACATGGCTTCTCCTTTCTCTGAGCCGGTGTTTAAGGACACACTGAGTCAATGAGGGTCTTCACTTTAAATATATTTAATATGACTTATAGCACGAATAATGTCACGGGTCTTTCCTCTTCTCTTAATGCAATAACAGCTGTACATTTTACCTCCAATATATTCAGCTGTGAGCTAAAAGAAGGAAGAAGTGAATGGCCTTCAATTTTAGCATTGCAATAAAAATCTATCAGACAAATGTGCTACTAAATTAGACACCTTATATATCATCATCTGAGTAACTTCCAATGTACAAGCTCCGCCTCCAGACCTTAGGCCATGCCCTCTATCTGAGTATCAGGCTAGACATTAATTGACTCCAGGTGTGACATCACCCTGTGTATATACGAAATATAATGTTAGGCTTCATTAATTTGGTAAAGCTAACATTGCTAATGAGTAATGGAAGCTTGTAGCTACCAGTTTAGCTCTGTGTAAGCTCCGCCCTCAGATTCTTCCATTTTGTACAAATGATTCAGCTTCAGGATGAACTACAGCTCAACTTTTTTTTTCTTTTTAACATTTGAAATGAATTATTAGATTTATTGATCATATTTAAAAGTACAGATAGCTGGGATTTGTACTCATTTGAGGTAATTTCCATCGTTCTCATGGATTCATGACTAAAACCCGATCATATTATAATAATCCTGTGCTTGATGGGATCTAAAGACACTGTGTGTTCAAGCAATTATTAAATGTGTTACAAATATGTAATAAATGGTCCTTTAAATAAATAATTACAATTTAAACACAGCTTTGAAATGAATTCTCATTACCCGAGATCGTCTGGAGTCAAGAAGTTTCCAATTTGATGTCCGAGACAATAAAGCGGAGGAGAGAAGTAGATAAACCCCCGCTGTGCTCTTCCTCATGACTGACGGCATGCTCAATAATTCATACAATTAGTTTCCCATCTGAAGTGAGCTCTCTGGTCTCAGTAACCCTCCTCGTCCTCAGATCCCTCCTCCGTCGTGTTCCTCAGCCTCATCGATCGGCGGCGGAGTGTAATTAAAGCTGCTCACGCTGACGGTCTCACTTTCAATTCACCTACACTTAACAGTCACTGGGCATCAGCTCTGCTTCTAATTGGGATAGGAAGCAGAAAAGCCGACGCTGGACTGCAGTGACGCGCCACAAACTTGGCCTTCGCCTCCGTGATTATATAGAGATACGGTAATAAACAAATTACTGCAGCGTTAGTGTGAACAAGTCGGATTTTGAAACGTTTTCTCATTTTGAATAATAACATGCTTCCTAAGCTGATCTGTGTGACTCCGTTGAGTGGTCTGAATTTGCATACTGCAATCTGATTGGTTCTTATGTTTATTGATGTAATAAAACTCAGTGATTTAACACCACAATCACAAGCCTGGCTTTTTATCCACCTGAGCATCTGTGTTCCTGAAAATAATTAAAGACTGATATATTTTTCAGTGTATTAATTATAAATGGTTAGTTTTCAGTGATAAATGAACACAGTATGTAGATGGTTTGAACTTGATGTTAAGCTATTACATTTATTGACCATATTTTTATGAAATGTCCTGCAGTGGACATGTCGTGGATCTTCTATATTGTCAGGGATTTCAAAGGATTTTTGCGTCTCCAGAGCCGGAGCTGCAGCAGAAGGTCATTCAGCAGGAAAAAAAGTGTGGAGAAGCAATAAGGAGATTCATCTTGACAGAAAGGCTACAGATATTAGCTGCATTAAAGAAAAAAAAAGAAATGTGCCAAATATTTGAGAGAAAAATGACTTTTTAGTTCAATTCCTTCAATCCAGCGTGTCTGATCAGCCGTGTATTTTTGTCCCGAAAGTCATTACGGCGAAGAGAAGTGTCTGAGTGTAATATTAAAGCAGTATTACAGGACATTAGAACATTAGCGCTCGTCCAAATCGCTGGATCTACTATACTCCAGAGGATGATAGAATTTCTTGCCTGTAATCTCTACTCCAGCTTAATATTCAAACATTCAAACATCTTCTGTCCAGCTTCTGTCCAGCTTCTGTTCATCTTCTGTTCATCTTCTGTCCGGCTTCCACCCTGCTTCTGTCCTGCTTCTGTTTGGCTTCTGTCTGTTTTCTGTCCTGCTTCCGCCCTGCTTACGTCTGGCTTCTGCCCTGCTTCTTTCTGGCTTTTGTCCTGCTTCTGTTCTGCTTCTGTCCTGCTTTTGTCTGGCTTCCATTCTGCTTCCACCCTGCTTCCACCCTGCTTCCGTCCTGCTTCTTTTTGGTTTCTGTCCGGGTTCTGTCCATCTTCTGTCCTGCTTCTGTCCATCTTCTGTCCTGCTTCTGTCCTGCTTCTGTTTGGCTTCTGTCCGTTTTCTATCCTGCTTCTCTCCGGCTTCCGTCCTGCTTCAGTTCGGCTTCTGTCCTACTTCTGCCCCGTTTCCGTCCGGCTTCTGTCCTACTTCCATCCTGCTTCCGTCCGGCTTCTGTCCTACTTCTGCCCCGCTTCTGTCCTGCTTCCGTCCTGCTTCCATTGGGCTTCTGTCCTACTTCTGCCCCGCTTCTGTCCGGCTTCTGTCCTGCTTCCATCCGGCTTCTGTCCTACTTCTGCCCTACTTCTGTCCTACTTCTGTCCGGCTTCTGTACAGCTTCTGTCTAGATTTTGTCCTTGTGAAGAATCAGTGTGTGTTTTCTGTCTATATCTGTACCAGACATCTGTGTGTTTGTGAATTCAGGAGCATAAGTTACAAAACTTCCAGTGAGATTATAAACAGTGACAATAAACCCAGCTCACTGTTGCTAAATACATCTTCAACTAAATGCACAATTAATTCAAGAAAACATCTGTAGCTTCACTCATCAGACCTCGACACACAGCTGTTCCTTCTTCTACATGAGCTGACTGATATGTATACACGTTATACGATATATACATTAATGTGACACCTCACACGCATCCTGATTTTTCCTAACGCTAGCTACACAGCTAGTTTATTGCTGCTGCATCCCTTATCGACTCCACTGGGTGAATGATTTAGCAAACCAGCTAGCTAGCCAAGAGTGAAAAAATCCTAGCTAATTGTTTATTGTGTTTATTATATATCTTAATTATAATATACAATTAATAGGAGGTTTAAACCAGAAAAGCGTTTTGTTTTCTGTTTGTGTTCCAAATAACGTAACACAATCTGTCCTAATGGTGATGCTGGACGTGGTTCTGGTCAGTTTTAATGGTTTACTAATGGGATTAAAAGTGTCCTGTGGTCATCTGATGATCTCTGATGGTATCTGTGTGGGTTTAATGGTGTTTTCTGGACATGTGTGTAATATTTATGCACATAATTGACTACGACTGATAACGATTTCACTCGATGACACACAGAATATAAATTCTAATGAAACCAGTAAAACCAGTTCATCCTGGATGATTAGAAACTTTTTTTAAAGGTTTAAAGGATTTTGAAATGGAATGAATTTCCCCTGCTTTGTGATAATAAGTCCGCTGATTATTATCTTTATTCTGTAGCCTTGTTTCTGTAGCAGTGTGAAGCTCCTTATTGGAGGTGTATTAATTGCAGATATGAAACAATTCTTCGTCTCTTGCTGAGGGTCTGTCTGCCAGCTGCAGCTGCTCATCTCCAACATTCATCACCATGATTTTGGTCTGAAGAAGTGCGCACTTCAGGCTGAGGAAGGACGCAGGGGATCCAAATGTTTTCACCACCCCGTAACCGATCGCTAAATAATCAGTCGCCACATGCAGCCCGCGAGTCTCTGTCCGGTTCACTTTTATTTATCCCTCTCCTTTTTCAGAACGACGCCTCATCCTACTGCGCGCACAGCCCCGGTTCTCGCTAATTATGCAAATGACACGTTAATGAGGTGTAATTCGGAATTCATAAAACAGCAGGGATAAACTGCTAAAAGACACAGCTTCTTAATGAGTGGGAATGGCAGCTTCATCAGGGAAGGGACTGCTATGCTAATTGTTTAACTACCCCATGCTTTTAAACGCAGCTCCTTTCTGCTCCCATGCCGTGGATGTTTTTTGTTTTTTTTACGAGCGTTTGGATCCTTTCTTCAATCAAGAGAAATGCTTAACTTGGTTAACCAGAAGAGGTCATTCTGGCGAAAGAAAAAAGGCAAAATGAGCTAGTTGCTAAACTGTCTGGACTCTCAGAGCTGTGGTAATAACCCAATAAATTAGCGACAGGCTCTGAGAGAAACTGCTAAACCACAGAGCAGGATCATTTACAAAGCAGACAGAGCAGCACTTAAATCAGTTTTGTAGCTAATCTAATTAGCAGTGCCCTGTTTTACATGGAGTGGCTCGGGAATTAGAAACAACCCTAAAAGGAAAATCATAAACATGTGATCTACAGCCTGAGATAAATTTAACTAATTTAACTCTCCGTATTGATCGCTGTTGAAGCTAACGGGCTATGCCACACATGCATTATTCACATTCACAGGAATAAAGTCATGTTTTTTATTTTATTTGTTCTTCATGCTCTCATATCTGACCAGTAAAACAAACAAACAAACAAACAAACATAGAGTGAAAAACAAGGCACTTCTTCCTAATAATAAATTTGAGTTGCACCTTTAAGACGCAGCTCTTCGCTCGTCTCTCATCATCAGACCTGCAGGATGTAATCGACAACCGTCTGTGAAGTGTGAAGACGTGAGAAACACAGCTTTTAGATTTTTTCACTGAACGTTTCACTCAGAATGACGACTGGAAACTATTACTACTTAAACACGAGCAAAACCCAATTTAGTCCCAGCGCTTTCCCAAATCCGCTGCATATAAAACGTCTGTGGTAATGTCTCTGGCCCAGCAAGGCTAGGTGTAGGTTATTTGTAAGATAAATGGACCCACAGAAACAGATGACAGGTCTTTAGCTCAAGTATAGAATGCAATTAACCGGCAAATGAGGCCAGGCAAACCCAAATGACCAGTGTGAAGGGACGGAGCCTCCGGGGAGAATGAGAATTCCAACTCGTAACTAATCTGCAAACGCGCTCGCTCCACTCCAGCCAGCCGAGAAATGCCATGCGACGTTTCCACCGGCGCAGACGAGCTTTATTCCGAATGATTTGACGCAGTTTAAGAAACGGAGAAGCCCACTCCGCTCTGGTGAGATGCTTCACTTTTTACAGGAAGGAAAATCTCCCACTTGAAAATCTCCACAGGGTTTAAATGTGCTTTCTGTGAAAAACGTATTTATAGCTAAACTCTAAATGTTGATGTACAGAAGGTGGAGGAGTGTTTCCGCTTCTCCTCAGCGTCCTCTTGGCTCTACACATGACTCAGCTGCTTCTCCGTTGCCTCAGAGGGAAAGAAGGTGCTGAGTGTGAAGGTGCTGAATCATCCTCCAAGATATTAATAAAAACAACAAGAAAGAGGAGAAGAAGAACGCTTTATGAGCACAGAAGAGAAAGAATAGCTTCCAAAAAAATGCTCCCATCCCCACTTTCATCTAATGTCCAGAGAAGAAGAAGAAGAAGAAGAAGAAGAAGAAGAAGAAGAAGAATTGTGTTCTTTTTTATTTCCCATTATAATATAGCATCCATTAAAGAATAAAAAGGAGAATGATTAATGATGATGAGGATGATGAGGATGAAGAAGATGATAATGATCATTCCACTTCATCATCATCAACTGGAGCAGAAATTTGAGAATACGAAAAAGATGGAGAGAAAAAAAAACAAACAAGGAGAAGAAGATGGAGAAGAAATGTTTTCACAGCCTTCAGAAAGATGATGATGATGATGAATTGCTTTATTTTCCACTTAAACACTTCAGAAGGGAGGAAGATCACAAAGCTGTCAGAGAAAAAAATACAAGAGTAAAAAAAAATCTCTTCATTGTTTCATTGTTTATTATTATTGCACTTCAACGGTGAAAATAAACAGTTTCTGAAAGAGGAGAAGAAGAAAAGATCATCGATAAAGAAGAAGGACAGAGTGGAGGAGAAGATGAGGAAGATGAAGAAACTGCTTAATGTTTGACTTAAAGGTAGATTATTTCATGCTTAAATCCAACTTCATGAAGAAGAAGATGATGATGATGATGATGATGATGATGATGATGATGATAAAAATTTCAGAAAGATCTAGAAGTTCTTCTTTATGTTGATCCTGGACATTTCTTTCAGAAGATCTTCTCCACGTCCATGCTGCAGGCCTGCTGAAGATCTTGCTCTGCTTTCTCTAACGTCTGTAACCTGACGCTCAGCTCAGCTTCCCCTTCGTTCTCCTCACACACTCCTCCATTCGTTCTCCTCGTGATTTGTTCACGCCTTGTTGGTACACGCTTCCTTGGATTTATATTTTATAGGGGAATAAAAAGAGAAGCAGGGCTGAGTTTTGGTCTCCGAGGAGCGAGACGCTGACATGCCATTAGCCTCGTGTCAACAAAACGCCGTCGTCTCCGAACAAACCCATCTATTTTTACTAATATCGGAATGAGCGGCGAACAGGATGAGCCTGGCGGTAATTTCTAGGTGTTAGACAGGACAGATGGGGATCGTTCCGGCGAGAGGACGGATCCTGCTCCACTTCGGCACCGAAGCACCACGCTGTATTATCATATGTATGCGTTTGATTGACACGAGACAATGAGGAGGCCCGGGTGAGAGATTGCTCCTGCTTCGCTTCCCCACGGGTCCACGAGCACCAGACGCATCACAAAGGAGTGTTATTCCGATTCCTAATGCGTCTTTATTACCACTCATCCCAGCGCTCCTGCTGTGGAGCACGAGTCTAAACTTCATCTGTCTTTATCTGAATCGTGTTAGCGGGAAATTTAGACGGAAAATTCCACACATCTACATTGCATCAGGCAGATTGGAGAAAAAATCTCAGCCTGTAAACACACAACAAAACGTCTGCTGAGATTCTGAGATGCCGCATTGTATAAACTTCACTTCTAATTAAACGGCTCTCTGTGACTGTGTGTGAAGGAAAAGAGGGAAGCGGCTCGCGCTCAGAAAGAGGAATGTTTGTGAGATTTATGGTGCAGATGATGCATCGCTGCCAGGCTGATCCTTCAGGGACGTCCCCTCCCTCCACCTCTTCCCCCTCCACCTCTCCCCCCCTCCCTCCCTCCCTCCCTCCCTCCATTTGTTTTCACATTACTGAAGTTTGGCTTAATGCGCTCCGAGCGTCCCCTCGCCATGGAAAGGTAGGTCTGTTCTCAGGTTCAGGCTCCATTTAGCTTCGTCTGTCTCCTCCTGAGATAAACCTGACGTCTCCAGTCTCTCCTGAGGTGTTATTAATACAGAGAGGACAGAGGATGGCGAGGAAGAAGAAGAAGAGTGTCCAACACATGACCGGAAGCGCTCTGGGAATTTCATCCATTTGTTTAGAGTGAAAATGAGAGCACGATGAGAAGAGGCAGAAGAGGACAGAGAGAGGAGGAAAGAGCAAACAAATAAGATGAAAGCCATCGAATCTTGATTTTGTCTTAACTAATTCTAATCCTACAAATAAAGATAAGAATCCATTTATTTGCAAGCATCTAACATCAGATACTGATTAGACACTTGTCCAAGCTAAGAGAAGACGAGAGGCTATTAGCAGGAAAAATTGGTCCAAAAAGATCAGTGAAATCAGCTAATTATCATAACAGTGAACTAGCTAAGAATATAACATGCAAACAATCCTAAATCATATTGCTTTAACAAACCTACATAACTCTTGTAAAATGTACACAGAGTAATTTTTACTGATGAGTTGCCTGTGATGGACATGTTTAGCTAGCTAACTCTGTTTACATTGATGGAGGCTAGCTTGAAGGCTTAACCACTGATTAGCATCATTTAGCCTTTTACAGAGTTACATTTAGACATGGATTTTAGCACTTATGAATTAAACATTTGATTAATTCAGTCAGGTTATAACCAAGTAGTGTCAGGTTGCTAGGCTAATCGTATTTATTTTTGTCTACAGACACCAATTCTAATGTGTTGTTTTGTTAGATTATTCGGTTTAATTTTGTTTCTCACCTTCTGATTGGTTTAAATTGGAGCCACAAACAAAGCTAGACATTTATTTTATCCTAAACTATGAACAGTGAAATTTTCTGAAAGTGGCATTAATAAAATGTAATATTTACTGCCGTATTTATTTGTATACAGAATAAACACAGACACCCACTTCCTCTTTTTTCCACCCTGAAGCCATGGATGTTGAACCTCTGCACTCAGCTGTAGATTCATTTATTCAGCAGACTTTTTAAAACCTGATTGCACTCACAGGTGAGGAAAGGCCACTGGCTCTCGCTCCAGTTCCAAGGTTAGAGGTTTCCGCTCAGAGGCTCAGCGTCGGCTCGCTGCCAGTCCTGGGATCTGAACTCAGAACCTTCAGGTCGCTGCTACATTAGCCTTCGACTCAGTCCAGAACCTGCTAGCTACCGTGGCACAGTGAGCATGCTGCTATCTCTTTAGCCTAAATGTTTTAGAAAAAAAAGCAGCAAACATCTTTTAGATCTATTTTCATGTTTGGGTTAGATTTAATTTAATTGACCTCAGTTATTATTTGTGCTCTATTTATGCTTAATGGCATTAATTAATTAATTTATTAATTTATCTGTTTATATAATAATTGTGTTTATATATTTGTTAATTAATTAATAATTAATTAATCAATTAATTAATCACATAATTATTCCATATTTAACAGGGGGTTGTTATATAATCATTTAATTATGTATTATTAATTAATCAATCAATCAATTAATTATTTACTTAATTAATGTATTTCTTTCTTTCTTTCTTTATTGCATAATTATTCTATATTTAACAGTGTATATTTCTTCCTTTCTTTCTTTCTTTCTTTATTTATTTATACCTAAAACCTGTCCACAGCTTAATGTCTGATAAATTCACATCAGAGGAAAAGTAGAAAAGTTTATCCTCAGTGATGTGCTTTACAGTATGGTTGTATTTCTTTCCTTCTTGGCTCGCCATCGACACCTGATGGGTTTCTGACATTTTCCTCATGCGATTATTTTGTGTCTTGAGAGTCTCGAAAACTAATAACATGACCCAGGATTCTGTACAGAGACAAAAATCCATCTGTTATTCTGAAATCCTGTTGAACCAAACAACATCTTTGTGATGTTCGCAGCTTTTTTCTTCACAGCTAGAACACGGCGCTGATCAGTTCTGCCTTCTGATTGGTTCGAAAGTGTTGATAATGTAATCGTTTCTGTAGTAACAGCTCATTCACAGGAACTTATACAGAGAATGTTCTGCGTAAATAGAATAGTTTTCTGTTGTAATTGTTGATATGGTGATGTTTTGGAAGGAGACTCCAGTGTCAGAGGTATTAAATGATTTTAATTATGATAATAAATTAGAGGAATAAAAGTTTAGAGATGTGCTGTTATAGGAAAACAATCACGGGTCACTCGTCTTCATCAATTCAATCAGTACTGTTTTGTTAAATCTTAATCCTCAGTAATGTCAGAAGTCAGTTAAACTCCACATCCATTAGAAATCCAGTCCAGGTCTTCCTTCACTCCACAGTCCAGACTCCACCTGCTGCCTGTTTAACCTCACTTTGTTCAACGTATGTAAAACACATCACTCGCCGCTAATCTTCATTTCCACCTGCGACTTCACCTGCGTTTCATTTCTCTGTTTCTAAATTTAAGGCTAGCCTTTACAACCCAACCTCAAACCCTTTTTCTGAAATCATCCACATCGTTCATTTAGCACTTATCCTTACACTATTAAGACGTTCAAATAAAATCTTCCCTTTTTTTTTCAAGCCAGCCTTCTGCCTCCCGATTGAATTAAATCTCTTACACAAACTCTGCACAGCTTTAATTTTCAAGTCGGAATAAATTGGCTATCAAAGCGGAAGGCAATATGCAATTCTCTTCCCTCCATGGACAAGGTCAATTAAAGGAGGACACGCATTAGCAATCAAACCCGACTTCAATGATTGACTACGGTGATTACAGGCATGAAGATGGAAGTTTTAAAGGTTATTAATAATGATTTATGGAATTACTTAAAGGTCTATGCCTAAGATACATTAAATAACTTTGGGAAATAAATCTGTGGAGCCTGGAGGCGAGCTGAGAGCCGAGAGCCGAGCGACGGATGGGGCAGAAGGAGTGATGGAGTGCTATTTAACCTGCAGTCATCAAAGATAATACTGTTTCAGTGTAGTGTAATTGGACTAATGCAGGGAAGATGGCTTTTAAAAATGTTCTGTGCTCTTTAATTTTACTGCTCCGGCTCTGATCACACAGAAAATAATGCGTCCTGAACCTCGGCTTTGCTTACGCTTGCTGATCTGACTGTTCAGTTGTTGTTTTTTCACCCCAACCTTCAACCTTCAACCTAAAACCCTCAATCCTGAGGATTTTAACTAACACTGAAGCAAAGCCGAGGTGCTTACTTTTTTCTCTCTTGTTTTATTCGATTCCTATTGGCCTTGTAAGACAGCAATATGTAAATATTGTGCATAAATATACACATTCTTTAATTTTAAGAAAAAAATAATTTGCTGAATAATAAAATGACTGTTAATGAATGCAAGTAATTTTCTCTCTTTAGCATTTTGGCTTTATTTAATTTTATATAATTGTGTGTTTTTGTGTCTAAATTTGTTTGGGGAAGTAAACAGAGGCTCTGAAACCACATGCTGGACATGGCAACATTTCCTTTAACATTTAAGGAAGGAGTCTCCAGTGCGAGCGCAGAGGTTAATCTGAGTGTTTCTGCAGTTTCTCAGTAACATGATAAAGATGTTTTGTTTTTTTTCCTTATTAACTTGAAGAGAGAGAATAAAAAGAGGCTGCAGGGGGAACGAGCGTTTATAGCTGCTATAACCAAAGTGAGAACAGAACACAACTTGTTCCACAGAACATTTTACAAAACAAAAGCAGTTAAAACATTCTGAGGTGTCATTGTTTACAACGTCTGGGGTAAAAGTGGAATAAAAAAGTAACCTTCAGGCTGGTAAAAGTATCTCCACTCCATCTGATGCCATTTGTATGGTTGGTAAAGAAGGTTAAAGAGAAGAGTCATGAGCAGATCTTTAGCCTTTGGAGTAAATTCCCCATCATGGCTGTAAAACTAGTTGAGGAATATTTCCTGACTTTGTTTTCCGTAAGCAGTCCTGGACGTGTGAGGAGATCAGTAATCCGGTGTGTAAGCCACATCTCCCCGCAGCAGAAGGCTAATTATACACCTCCGTCTCTCTTCTGTTTCTGCAGCAGCTGTAGATTGGCCATGGGCTACAGAGACTTTGTTCCATTGTGTTTTGGAGTGGTTCTTGTTCTCATGCATGTCTTTATTACCCCACGGGGGGGCAGGAGAGGCGGATCGGCCCCCTTGCTCCTGCCCTACTCCTGTCTCCAAGCGCTCAGATCCTGTAATGATACATTTCGCCTCGGGCGGATCCTCGGTGAGGGTCGGGGAGTTTGAGCGGCGCGGGAGATGCTCCCTGACCTCCATCAAAGAATCCCTCCACTTCCTGTCTGCTTTTTACGGCCATATAATACCTGTCTTCATGTCTCCTGGTCCCGCTCTAATTCGGGTTATGTATTAAGCGTCATGGCCGATCCTCCTCATCCTGCCCTCGGGTCTCGGCAGTCCGCTGAGTGATTTGAATTTAGAAAGTGACAAATTCCTCTGGATGGTCTGCAGTCGGCACTTTGTTCACGTCCAGGTTTCTCCTGGCCTTTTTTCTCTTTCCCTTTTCCTCATTCCCTTCGCGCTGAATGACAGAGAAGGTGACTTGTTTAGTGGATGTAGAGCACAAATCTGTATGACCTTCACAAGAGCCTCTTTTATCTCTGGAGCATAAAAGGGGTCAGACTATGTTAGAGCTACAATTCCACAATCTGTCTGCGGACACTCTGTAGATTTGGTCCAGAAATGCCAGGATTGTTCTGAAGCCAAGATACAGCATCGTGGACCTTCTCTGTCTTACACCAAACAGAAAGCGATAGGAAAATTCCCAGCGGCCAGAAAAGATCATTAAACCCACGAGTGCTGCATGTGGACCTGTTAACTATTCTAAACCATTTTTCCACATCAGGGCTCGGAGATTAGAACAGCATTTCCCAACACAGCAGAGAGTGGAGGTGGAACTGTGGAACTGAATTACAGAGAAAGGTGACTGTTTAGGGGAGAGGAGAAATCTTATGCCCCAGGAAAAAGCCTTTTATCTCTGGAGCATAAAACGGGTCAGACTATGTTAGAGCTACAATTCCACAATCTGTCTGCGGACACTCTGTAGATTTGGTCCAGAAATGCCAGGATTGTTCTGAAGCCAAGATACAGCATCGTGGACCTTCTCTGTCTTACACCAAACAGAAAGCGATAGGAAAATTCCCAGCGGCCAGAAAAGATCATTAAACCCACGAGTGCTGCATGTGGACCTGTTAACTATTCTAAACCATTTTTCCACATCAGGGCTCGGAGATTAGAACAGCATTTCCCAACACAGCAGAGAGTGGAGGGAGAACTGTGGAACTGAAGATTACAGAGAGAAGGAGAAGATTACAGAGAGGAGAACCTTATAGACAGGAGGAGAAGATTACAAAGAGGAGGAGGAGATTACAGAGAGGAGGAGAAGATTACAGAGAGGGGGGGATTACAGAGAGGAGGAGAAGATTACAGAGAGGGGGGGATTACAGAGAGGAGGAGAAGATTACAGAGAGGGGGGGATTACAGAGAGGAGGAGAAGATTACAGAGAGGAGGAGAAAATTACAGAGAAAGGGGAGATTACAGAGAGGAGGAGAAGATTACAGAGAAGAGGAGAAGATTACAGAGAGGAGGAGAAGATTACAGAGAGGGGGGGATTACAGAGAGGAGGAGAAGATTACAGAGAGGGGGGGATTACAGAGAGGAGGAGAAAATTACAGAGAAAGGGGGAGATTACAGAGAGGAGGAGAAGATTACAGAGAAGAGGAGAAGATTACAGAGAGGAGGAGAAGATTACAGAGAAGGGGAGAAGATTACAAAGAGGAGGAGAACCTTACAGACAGGAGAGAAGATTACAGAGAGGGGGAGATTAGAGAGAGGAGGAAAGATTACAGAGAGGAGGAGAAGATTACAGAAGGAGGAGAAGATTACAGAGAGGGGGAGATTAGAGAGAGGAGGAGAAGATTACAGAGAGGGGGAGATTAGAGAGAGGAGGAGAGATTACAGAAGGAGGAGAAGATTACAGAGAGGAGGAGAAGATTACAGAGAAGGGGAGAAGATTACAGACAGGAGGAGAAGATTACAGAGAGGAGGAGAAGATTACAGAGAGGAGGAGAAGATTACAGAGAGGGGGAGATTAGAGAGAGGAGGAGAAGATTACAGAGAGGAGGAGAAGATTACAGACAGGAGGAGAAGATTACAGAGAGGCGGAGATTACAGACAGGAGGAGAAGATTACAGAGAAGGGGAGAAGATTACAGAGAGGAGGAGAAGATTACAGAGAGGAGGAGGAGATTACAGAGAGGAGGAGATTACAGAGAGGAGGAGGAGATTACAGAGAGGGGGAGATTACAGACAGGAGGAGAAGATTACAGAGAGGGGGAGATTAGAGAGAGGAGGAGAAGATTACATAGAGGAGGAGAAGATTACAGAGAGGAGGAGAAGATTACAGAGAGGGGGAGATTAGAGAGAGGAGGAGAAGATTACATAGAGGAGGAGAACCTTACAGACAGGAGGAGAAAATTACAGACAGGAGGAGGAGATTACAGAGAGGAGGAGGAGATTACAGAGAGGGGGAGAAGATTACAGAGAGGAGGAGAAGATTACAGAGAGGGGGAGATTAGAGAGAGGAGGAGAAGATTACAGACAGGAGGAGGAGATTACAAAGAGGAGGAGATTACAGAGAGGAGGAGGAGATTACAGAGAGGGGGAGATTAGAGAGAGGAGGAGAAGATTACAGAGAGGAGGAGAAGATTACAGAGAGGGGGAGATTAGAGAGAGGAGGAGAAGATTACAGAGAGGGGGAGATTAGAGAGAGGAGGAGAAGATTACAGAGAGGAGGAGAAGATTACAGAGAGGAGGAGAAGATTACAAAGAGGAGGAGAACCTTACAGACAGGAGGAGAAAATTACAGACAGGAGGAGGAGATTACAGAGAGGAGGAGGAGATTACAGAGAGGGGGAGATTAGAGAGAGGAGGAGAAGATTACAGAGAGGAGGAGGAGATTACAGAGAGGAGGAGATTACAGAGAGGAGGAGGAGATTACAGAGAAGAGGAGGAGATTACAAAGAGGAGGAGGAGATTACAGAGAGGGGGAGAAGATTACAGAGAGGAGGAGAAGATTACAGAGAGGGGGAGATTAGAGAGAGGAGGAGAAGATTACAGAGAGGAGGAGAAGATTACAGAGAGGAGGAGAAGATTACAAAGAGGAGGAGAACCTTACAGACAGGAGGAGAAAATTACAGACAGGAGGAGGAGATTACAGAGAGGAGGAGGAGATTACAGAGAGG
Source organism: Hemibagrus guttatus (assembly GCA_033459395.1). Classification (NCBI taxonomy): domain Eukaryota; kingdom Metazoa; phylum Chordata; class Actinopteri; order Siluriformes; family Bagridae; genus Hemibagrus; species Hemibagrus guttatus. Next base: position 17,911,686 of record JAUCMX010000026.1, read on the forward strand.
GGGAGATTAGAGAGAGGAGGAGAAGATTACAGAGAGGAGGAGGAGATTACAGAGAGGAGGAGGAGATTACAGAGAGGAGGAGATTACAGAGAGGAGGAGGAGATTACAGAGAGGAGGAGATTACAGAGAGGAGGAGGAGATTACAGAGAGGAGGAGATTACAGAGAGGAGGAGGAGATTACAGAGAGGAGGAGGAGATTACAGAGAGGAGGAGGAGATTACAGAGAGGAGGAGGAGATTACGGAGAGGAGGAGGAGATTACGGAGAGGAGATGTAATGTGTTCTGCGTCATTACTGTTTGGACGAACTGACATTCAGGACTGAGGTCTAGCTTCTGTCACAAATTATAAAAACGAAGAAACTCTTAATTAAATTGTAAAATGCAGTTAGTAAAACAGAGGTTTACCTTATGGTCAGTTATTTTAACATAAAATACATTTTTTGAATAAAACCTTCACAAGTTGACATCACTTCCTTTCTCCCAACTACGTAGAAGTTTTCTTGACATTTTTCACTGCTTTCACATTTGATCTTATTGACTGACGATGTTCTGGCTCTTCTCTGATATCTGTTTTACTGGTATTGACTCCAAACTGGTATCAGTATCAGTACCATCTCCAGTAGCAGCATGTAATACTCTGAAAAGATAATAAATCTTTGTGGAATTTTTTTATTATTATTAAATTTAAGGCATGCTCTCTCTTTAACCCCAGCCTTTAACCCTTTACCCCACACCGTGTATAATACAGTGAGGCCTCGGCCGAACTTGATGATGTCATGACTTGACAGGATTCCTTACCATGACAACAGGAAGAAGTTTTCTGAACCTCAAAGTCATTCACCTTGGAGTGAATCTGATTGGCCACGCCTTCTTCATAAGGACCAATCAGAGGCCTGGCTGTGTATCAGTGTGTTTGGTGTGGAGTTCTCCTAGCTGCTGTGTTCACAATGCACACACACACACACACACACTCACTACTCACTCAATTCAGCTCAAAGTCAAAGCTAAGCGAACGAGGCAGCTCCAAATGCTGATTTGTAACGCTGGCCTTGCTGGAATCCGAGAGCTTTATGATGTTTGTCATGCTTTTAATCTTTATTTACATGACATGTTCAGTGTCAGTGCTAATTAACGCACTAATGCGAGTCTCCATCAGCCGTGATGAAGTGATTTGGTTCACAAACACAGTGGACAGATCAAACAGAGAGCCGTAAACAAAAACCCTTCTGTTTACTGCCTGATTTCTGAGTCTGTAGTTTACTGAATGCTCTAAAAAATCAGAGCGCAATATTTTTCCTTATCTGATAATTACTGAGCTGCTGTACCACCTGACAGAGTTACACTGTGTTTTAATCCATTTACACCATCATTTTATTTCTTAAATTAAACAAACAACATGGCTGCACGTAGAGATCAGGAATCACAAGCTCCAAAATATCTGGGTGGGCGGGGCTTAAACTCTCTCTCGCTTGTCAATCACAGGGACACTAGCCAATCGTGAGCGTCTCTGAGCTCATGTATGCTCGATATTGTCGATATCGCTTTCCTCAGAGTGTGTTACGCCTCTCTGTGACACAGCAGGTCAAAATTGATGACGTTTGATTCGTGAGAGATGATTGTGTAAGTCAAAATGAACAAAATAGGAATAAACATAGGAAATGTTTTACTTTTATTTTTATTCTTCACATAAACAACCATAGAATAAAAATTTATAAAATAGTAATAATAATAATAAAAATAATAAAAAATAATATAATAATAATAATAATAATAATAATAATAATAATAATAATAAAGAATAATAATAATAATAAAAATAGACTAAGAATAGAATTATAATAAAAATAGGATTTAACTATACACGGAGGAAAGGGAAAAAAATATAGAAAATATTAACATTTAAAAAATATGAATATAGATCTGTGGTAGAACAGTGTGGATTAGTGCAAAAGTGTGCAATTTTTAACTAATTATAGTTATATGTTACATAAAACAAGTTCACATGCATTACTAAAGAAAATTATCAACACCTTCTGACCAATCAGATTCCAGTGCTGAAGAAGAAAAAGAAAAGCTTCATTTACTAAAGAATCAGGGCATGAAACAAAGCAAAATCCTCCAACACACATTCAAAAAGACCCAAATTCTCAGAGCCCTCACACACTCTGGAAATAAAATAGGTTTCCTGGAGCCTGAGCTGATGAATATTCATGGCACAGGAGCGGAGGGATGCAGTCAGACCTCCGTTAGCAGGTGTTAATCCACAGAAAGGTGAGTACCTTTTCACAAAGGGCTGAAAGCGCCGCGCCGGGTCTCCTTTGAGGTTCGGAAATGTTCCAAATAGATGAGGAATTAGCAGAAATTAAATAGCAGCGCCCGGCTTCGAGATGCCAAAGGGCCGATTTCACCACGGCAGGAGTGTGAAGGTTGAACAAACATGACTTCTCACATTAATGAAAGGTCTCAGTGCCCGGAACGATTAAAGTCGGCTTTTCAGCCCCCAGCAGCATGTTCACCCTGCATACATACAGGGGGATAAGTGTGTGTGTGTGTGTGTGTGTGTGTGTGTGTGTGTGTGTGGAAACAGACATGGCTATGTGACAAAAGCACATAAATCTGGGGTGGTGTTAGTCGCTCAGTGGAGTGTGTTGGAGTGTGTTAAAGCCTCTCTTCTCACTCGCAGGCCAAACCAAGCAGGACAGATTACAGAAAAAAGAGAGAAAGAGAGAAAAATATCTGACTTTCCTTTCTTCCTCTTCATCCTGTGCAGAACATGAGCATGTCAAACATCCGGGTTTGAGTCAGATACAGTCAGAACAAACACAGCAATTAAAAAACACTGGTTTCTGTAGATCTACTGACTATCAGTCACTTGGGTCAGTCTGGAGATGAGTTTATTACCATGGCGATGTTGGGTTCTGGATCCTGATTGGTCAGGAGGCGTTGATGAATTTTCTAGGACAGCAGCTCTGAGAGTAGTGCAGCAGCTGAGGCTTATTTAAAACGAATGCACTCGTTGTTATACATTATCATTTTTATCCTAATTATTTTGAAATTTTCACAATTATCTCACATGATGATGATGATGATGATGATGATGATGATGATTTTTTTGACCTTTGAAAAGAAAACACAAGCAGTTAATTATTTATTATTTGTATTTATTAGTGTTTCATTATTTTTGTCCTCTATAAACCAATATTCAGTAAATATTCATTTTTCCTGTAACATGATTATGTAGAATTACATTATTCAATGTGTACCGGGTCCAAAAAAAAAAAAGAAGGGAAAAAAAACTGAACTGGATCAGAATAAAAAAATAAATGAAGGTTTTCTTCTTCCATCTTTCACACATCATCACTTCTTCCTGAGTTGAAGGTCTGGACATGTCTGCCCTGTGTCTCGACACCAGGCCACCCATGAGACCTCTCTCTCTCTCTCTCTCTCTCTCTCTCTCTCTTCTCTCTCTCTCTCTCTCTCTCTCTCTTCTCTCTCTCTCTCTTCCTCTCCCCCCCCCCCCCCTCTACCCCCCCATATCTCCCCCCTCTATCCCCCACCCTCTCTCAGCAGACTGAAGGATGATGAAGGTCTTCAGGATCTGAGGAGTGCAGTATTGTGAGAGTAAATAAGGATGTTACTGATACGCTGCTGCACCACACGGTGAACACGTGAATCAGAGGCCTGGTCAGTGTTTAATAACACAGCGTGACTGATTCTATTTAGATACGCTGTGGTCAGTGTAATAGAGGTCCAGCTTTCAGTTTCTCTTCAGAGGAAAATGAAAAAACTGACAACAATGTGGGGAAAAAGTCAGACTTCACTACTGACCATTTATAGTTTATCATCCATCACATACATACACACTGTTTTATTTCCAATAGATAATATATTTCCTTTGTAGTTAGTACATGTACAACACACACACACACACACACACACACACACACACACACACCTGAATCGAGATGTTCACATAGGCTTTTCATCCATACATTTAAAAAAAAACATAGTTTTCAACCTTTCTTGCTGCAAACCCACCAGATCTTTGTTTTTTACTGCATAATGTGCATAATTTATATAATTTGATATAACAAAATGAAAATAATTCTCATGTCATTGCAATTATTTATTTATTTATCTATCTATCTATCTATCTATCTATCTATCTATCTATCTATCTATCTATCTATCTATCTATCTATCTATCTATCTATCTATCTATTTATTTATTTAATAACCAGAATCCAGCTGCTGTAAATGAGATGTTCCTCTGTGAATTAAGAAGCAGCGAACATCAGCGTGAATATTCATCACATCCATTTTGGCCCAAAACTTTAATGAGCTCACGTCTCTCAGGAACAAACTCCTTGCATTCCTCCGCTGCTCAACAGATGGCATTCCAGCAGCTCCAGAAGCCATGACTGAGATCCCAGACTTTCCGATGCCAAGGTGTGTCAGTGTCGTGCTGGATTTCACACTCCACGAACCCCGACGCCCGGAGAGGAGACTCCGCGCTTTCTGGAGTGCCAGGACCTTTCAGTGTTAGTTAATTAATTGTAATGAGTTTGGTGCTGGTGCTGCGTGAGAACGTCTCCACGCCCGTCTCCTGAGACGCCGGAGCTCACGTTCACCCGCATCTGCTCTCATAAATAGACCAACATTTAATTAGCATATGGAAATAAGACAAAAATAAGACATAAGTGTTACAATAAAGGCCAAAAATTCACGCTTGCTATTAACAAATGTTTTATTTATCTTTTATGGATAACAAACACTGTATTTATTTATCTCAGTCCTTAGTGATAATGTGACCTCCACGTGCGCAAGATTACACAACATCACCGCTTTCATTTCATTCATTCAATAATTCATTATTTACTAAAAAAAAAACAACAACAACTTTATTCTTTATGCTATTATTCCAATAAAATATGATCAGGTGCAGAAATATTGTCACTGTCATTTATGTCCAGAAGAGTATACTGGAGTTGAAAGGATGTAATGAAGATAAAGGAATTTTAAAGATTTTTATTTGTAAATGTAGTGAATGGTTCTGCAACTAAAGCACTTTTTTTGCATGTGGCTCCGCCTCTTTTTTAAAGAACTAAAAGTACTAAAGAACTAAAATCATGATTAATGAAACTGTAATGTTGAAAACTCGGTTGCAGTCACTGAGAGCCGGAGGTCTGAAACTCATAAACATCTCCAGATGCTGGTGGTGTTTCCTTCCTGCTGATGTTCTCCCAGGTCTTCACTTCCTGCTTCTTCTTCTTCTTCTTCTTCTTCTTCTTCTTCTTCTTCTTCTTCTTCTTCTTCTTCTTCTGGTGTTTTGTCTTCAGCAAGACGGTGGAAATGAAATACGTTCCACTTTTTTGCCTTAAAGTCTCAGGTTGCTTTCTATCCTGCTCTCTTTCTCATCCCATCATTCTGCTACGAGCTGATCTTCATCTCGTCTGTACAGAAGATGTTGATCCAGATCAGTGCAGATGTTTTCAGATGTTCCTGAATCTTCCTGTTTCTGAGGCTGACCAGTGGTCTACATCACATGTTGAAGTCTTCTCTTGATTGTTGACCTTGACACAGACATTCCAGTCTCCTGGAGGTACATGAAGGTTGTGAAGGAGCTTACAGACTTCTGTCCTCCACCAACCGTGTCCTCAACATTGTCGTCTCTTTAGGAAATGTTACACTTTAATCATTTCTAGACCTTTTATCTGTTTACCTGAACAAGAAATAAGGAGAGAATAACTCACACCTGGCCTTCGAACAGCTGAGCACCCAACTGACCAATTACATTCAGCCACTTAAAAAAGGGGCGGGGCCACATGTCCTGTGATTCCTGCATCTTTCACCTGATTTAGATGCAAATCCTTCAGAGTAAAGATGAAGGTCTGCACTCTTCATCAGCACAAGTGTATTACTAGAATTAAATGATTGTAACATTTTTTTAAGTGCTTTCCTGTCTGTCTTTTTATAGACACACCCCCCATTGCTGCTATACTCCGCCCCCTTCTTAGCGTGTTCGGAAAGAAAAGCCTGGTGGAATCCAGTGAGAACTTAGACAAGCACCAGTTGTGCTTTTATGAAAGGTGGTGAAGGTGGAGATGTGAGGAGTTTTCTTCTGGACTTCTCTTTAAAGAAAAAGAGTTTATATAAAGAATCAATTAAATATTTTATTAACTAGAAATATCAATCCTTATCTGCAGGTTTCTTCTCCACACCCGACACGCTGCTCAGCACACTTTCTTTAATCTCAGGCTTTTCACTCGGATGTAGACTTTCTCTCTCGTCCACATCGTTCTTTCTGTGGAGCATGTGGTGTAAGTGGGTCAGTGGTCCGGTGTGTGATGTAAAGAGGGGACTTTGTTTACCTCCGGCGTTTCAGCACAGACCTGGCAGGCTTAAGAAGTAGGACAGAGAAAAAAATATATATTAAAAAAGAAGAAATTCTCCATGTTTCAGAAAAGCTGCCATGTTTTTATAATCAAAATACCAAAGAGAAGAAAAGGAAGGAGTTTGTATAAACACACACTCTGCTTTATTATCATTTATAATACAGCACTGGACACATCTATATTTTTTATATATCTTTATATATCTTGCATTTTGTGCGCATTTGATATTATAATAATAATATTAGTAATAATAAATATAATAATAATAATAATAATAATAATAAGAAGAAGAAGAAGAAGAAGAAGAAGAAGAAGAAGATTGTTATTATTATTAAGAAGATTGTTATTATTATTATTATTATTATTATTATTATTATTATTATTATTATTATTAATTATAAGCTTATAATAGTTTATTAATTATATATAATTGTACTAATGTTTAGGAATCATACATTATACTATTTAGAAAAAAAAAACTATAATAAAATGTTTAGAGAAAAAGAGAAGAGAGCTGTGACGAATGTAGAAAATTAGTAAACTGCTTATTACTTCAGTTATAAATGGTTTATTATCAAGTAATATACATACAGCACTATAGTCACAAGTTTATCACATTGAATAAATGAAAAATCTAAACATTGATTAATAAATGATTAATAAACCAATTATTACTGAAACAAAAAAAGGATAAATTTAGATTTTTGATAAAGGTGGAGACCCTGAGTGTAAAATGTGTAAAAAAAAAAAAACTCCAGCATTTTAAGATAAATCTGAATGATGAATATAATGTACACTTCATCATCATCATCTTCATCAAAGGATGCAAATTGACACCATTTATACTCGTTTAAAATGAATAATGATGTGGGGATTTTCTGATGTACAGTAATGCTCAGAATGAGACTGATTTTAAATCTCAGCGTCTCAGCACAGTTCCTGAAAAAGTCCGAAGCAGACTGCAGGATTTGTCCGGCGTCTCCATCCCTGCCGGCTCGTCCCTCATTAACCGGATCTGCGCAAAAATCAAAACCTGCAGCGTCCAGAATTTCAGGATTTCATTTCCTGCAGGGATTTTCTGCCACGAGCCGTCCATCAAACCTCCGTCTCCTGCCTGTCAAACTCCGCCCGGCTCGCAGACTCACTCACACGTCTCCTGATGCCTGAATCCCAGAGAGGAAATAATAAAAAAAAAGGATTTTTTTCTTTTCTTTTTTGTCAGAATCCACAGAAATAAAAGTAAGACAAAAAAAAAGTGCAATAACTGTCGGCGTGCCCCAGAGATCAGCGAACACACTCATTTAGCGAGCAATCATGAAGAGACTTTAGTGAAGGAACAATTTCCTCCTCCTTCAGCTTTAAACACAGAGATGAAAAACGCCTCGGGCTTTTCCGCTCCTAATCTCATTCTGCACTTCTGAAATTACATATAGTTAGCGCACGTGCTGTGTTTGTGCACTCCATCCATGTTTAGGAGAAAGACGTTACAGCCAAAAATGTCCTTTTTCTTTTTTTTTGTCATTTTGGTTTTCTTTTTTTTTGGCTTTTTGTTGTTATTATTAATGTTTATTAAAATGCATCAACACTGCCATCTGCAGGAGACAAGAGTTCATCACAGAGTTCTCCTGAGAGCTGAAGATGAAGATGAAGCTCATGATAAAGCTCGAGATCCAGTTCTTCTTCTGGACACGGAAAAGAGAAATCAATCATAGCCGGACGGTCCAGGAGACGCACGATCATCCTTGTTATAATTTTTATCTGAGTGCTAAAAGAATAATATTACATCCGCTTTATAATCACGTGCTAATATCATGCTGATTGCGTTCGCTAATGATTATTAAATGATTAAAAACACACATAAAAAGATATTTTTTCTGACTTCCTGTTGCGTCTGATCTCTAATATAAGCAGAAAAAAACTCAGTTGTTGATCAGATGATCATTTTATTGGAGATTGTTTAATAGGCCTGGATGATGTGATGATTTAGCATCAATATCGTAATAAATTATCTCAAAGTCCAGTTTTCTAGACTTTTCCACTCTTTTTTATGAGTTTCTTCTGGATTATTTCTTTCTTTCTTTCTTTCTTTCTTTCTTTCTTTCTTTCTTTCTTTCTTTCTTTCTTTCTTTCTTTCTTTCTTTCTTTCTGTCTTTCTTTCTTTATTTATTTATTTTTATTGATTAGACACATTTCATCTGATTTTAATTCTTCCTACTTAACGCTAAAATGTTTAAAAAACTTTATTTTTTATTTCGCAGACATTAAATAATAAGTATCCATGTATCGTGATTTATTATTTTGGTCCTACTGTAATAAACTTATTATAATCGCTATATTGCACACACCGACACTGGAGACTCCTTCCATTAACGTTGCATAAAGGTTTCCTTCCAAAAACCGTCACCATAGCAACCACTATACTTTTTTTTTTTAAACCTGTTGAGCATCTGTGGTACGAGCCCCTGCAGTAAATGATCTGTTACTATAGAAACGATAACGCCTCATTAACCTAATGCTGACCAATCAGAATGCACCAGGTTCCTCACAGTTGACTTTCTGGAAAGTTCCAGACAGGAACGTGAGCACTAGCTGATAAGCTACAGAGGCCCATAAACGATACAGGTAATAATTAATCTCATTTCAGGAGGGAGGTTTATAATTAAACATGCACGTATCGCAATTAATTTGCGCGGCCCTGGCGTGCAGGACACGGCCCCTGCGGCGGATCATAAATCACCGCTCCAATTTGTACCATCTTCTTTAAAAAAAAAACTCAGAATATTACGGACGAGTTTGTCGAAACCTTTGTAAATGTCAGCAAAGCCATTAGCCGCTGTTTGTTTTCTCAATCTCGCCGCCGTATTAGCGTTTGATAAAATGGGCGTGAGATTTGATTAACCGCAGCTTTAATAGGAAGTGTCATGGCGTAATGAATTATAACACGCCGAGCGGGGTTTCAGATCCGCACACTCTCATTTATTTCACTTTTTAATGAACCAGATGAGGTTTGTGTGATGCCTCATAATTGGGACCTGTCCAGCGACTTCGTAAAGAGACGCATTAACACTCACGTGTCAAAGGAAAGGACGGCTTTCATCCTGTAAAGCTGCGTATCGTCAATATCGCAATGAAGAAGCTACTTACCTACATAAGGGCTTTAGAAAACATTCATAAGCACTGTATCCATCTTTTATAAAGCAGTGCTGGGGAATTTCTGAGTCACATGACCTGCATATGTACAGTATATAACACTGTCATAAACACTGCATTCACCCCATTCACTATAACTCCTTATGTCAGCTGGAATGGTGAATATCATCTTACTAGCAGACTGATATATCAGGGAGTAACTCCGTAGGCCTTTTTTAT